>NDXB01021198.1:123388-166185 GCA_002631895.1 Agapornis roseicollis
GTTTTTTTTTTTTTTTTTCAGGTCCCCTGTAGTGGTCAATTCACTGTTCTATGTAAATACCAAACTTGCTAACTTACCCTTTAAAATCTTCATCAATTTTAGATGTCATCCAAAATATAACAGATTCTGTAATCTGCAATCAGCAGGATGGAGCTCTTGGTAGCTGTGTAAAAAGTTAAAAGCCATGCTTGGGTGTTTTGTGGAATTGGGGGTGGGGGTGGGGTGGAAGGCATTAAAATTGGGGTTTTAATTTTTGATTGGTAAAGTAAGTTAATGGTGCAGTAAATCTTATGGATTTTTTTCCTAAAGGTCTGATGTAGTGATACTACTTTAGAGAATTAACTACAAAGTGAAAGTAATTGCCCTTCTTGGGACACTTATCTTGGATGCGCTTATTTGTAGCCAGGTTTAAATGCATTATGCCTAAATAACTACTTGACCACTGCATTTGTCTTTCACAATGCAATCTAATTGTATACTGAGAGTTTAGTATAATGAGTTATTTCACATCTCTGTTAAACTGATTAGTGATGTGGCTGAGACATGACTAGCTCAAATTACAAAGTAATAATCAATAGGAGTAAAGGATGGCTGACAAGCAAATGAAGTCTGCAAAGTCAGCACGACTGATGAGAGCTACTGCTTACTTAAATACACCTTACAGCGTCAGTGTAAGCTTTATCTTGGTTTCAAACTACTGTCTATAAAGGGCTAGTAATTTCTATATAAATCTGTTATTAATCTATGTTTATGCTGCTGTTTGCCAATTATATTTGCAGAATCTTTCACTCAGTAATTCATAACAATCTCCTTTGATCTCTGGTTGTATGATGTGGAAGTTCAGTAAATGTAGCTGTATTTGAAGACCCAGGCATTTTCTCTCTCATTCACTTGCTGGATCTGTGGCATGTAAGCAGGTTATGCTTCCTAGTTTACAGATGTATTTTATGTGGAGAAGCTGTAGACAAACAGTTGTTGTCTTGCCATACCGCCAGTACACATCTTTGTTGCCTTGAGTACCATTCTGTGCTTGGAGGATGAAATGGGAGGAAGTGGTACCTGGCTGATGGATATCAAATGCTTGTGCAGTCTGTCTTATTTTGAATAAAGGCACACAAAAATAACACTTTGCTCCCATAAGGTCATGTGTGAGAAATAACACTGTATGTACTATAGTTATGACAGGCATAGTATGTCTGGCACTACATTCTGCCTCAAGATCTAGGACTGGAGACTCAAAAGTGCAAAGCACCTACAGACTTCTCAAAGTCTAAGACCTTAAAAATTGTAAGAGGGAACACAGAATTGGAACTTCCCAAGGAGAAGTTCATTGCTCACTGAAAATGTAATTCCTTAGTCAAGATGGATGATGGCATTAACTAGAAGAACTTCCTCATTCAATGGTGAAGTGAAACTAGCAGTTGTAAACCAGCAGTGGTGAGAGAAGTAGGAAATAAAAGGTAATAAATGTAAATGAAAGGTTAAAAATTGTGTAAAAATATTAAAGGGAAGACATGGAAGTGAAAATAGAAGCAGAAGGGGAGAGTCCTTGAGCAGTGGATAGTAAAAGCAGAGTCTTATGTTTCTAGGAAAATAACAGTTGTAAGCAGAATTTTCTGAATTTGTATAACTTTTAATAAGGATGTGTAAAAGTTCAAAGCTCTTGGGGAAATACCAGTTCTATAAGTAGAAGAATTTAATTAAAGTCCATCTACATAGCTTTGTAGAAAGTAACCCATGGCAAGTCTAGAGCTTTCTCCTGAGATTACAAGTTTGGATATAATTGCATTAATTTAACCCCCTTAAACTCTTTAAAGACACTTAACTTAGAAGTCCTCATTGGTTTCACTGTTAAGAATGTGAATTACAAATGGACAAAATTATATGTGGTGTGTTCAGCTTCTGTGGGGCATGTTCTTAGACATGATGATAAATGTTTTATTTGGTGATCACAAAGTAACATAAAATTTTCCTAGTATTGTTTGGATATGACATGTGAGTTAAGGGAGTGCTCAATAAAGGAGAATTTTGTCACATCCACTGTGGCCTAGGTCTGTAGATGAACTGTGATAGGTGTTGAGTGAAATGCCTACTCTGGAGATACAAAAACCAGTAGGGCCTCTTGGGAGGGCAATATATGGGACAGTCCAGAGAAGTGTGCTACCCCAGAGTAACAGGAACAAATAGGACTCTGGGCAATAATGAGCAGGGCTATGGAGAAAATATCTTGCTGTTGCACATAGTCCTAGAGACTTCTAAAATGGATGTTGCAAGATTAGAGGGTGACCTGCTACTCACACCCATTTGGTGTAGCCCAAAGTGCAAACAGTTGGCTTTCTGGGCTACAAGCACACACTGGTGGGTCATGCTGAGCTTGTTTATCAGCACCCCGAAGTCCTTTTCTGCAGGGCTGCTCTCAACTCAGTCTCCGCCCAGCCTGTATTTGTGCTTGGGATTGCCCTGATCCACATGAATGATCATGCCTTGTTGAACTTAATTTTTTAAGTGAAGTCATGCAAACAAACTTCATGTTCAATGTGAGTCATGCAGATTTTCATTACAAAGAAAGGAAACCACATTTGTATCAATGAATGAAGCAGCACAGAAGAAAAAGCCTAGGGCACTAATATGTAGTTAACTTGTGTTGCTGAAACATGACTAAATAGCTTTTCTGGAAGAGATGTTATAACAAAACACAAGTTCTGCTTAGAGTAATGGAAATGGCTTGGCTGTTCCTTTCTGAATGGAATGGGGGTTATATTCAGATAGCGAAGTGATGGCAACATGACCTCCAATGTCAGCAGTGCTTGCTGAGTGAATAAAACCCTGTCTTTAATGTTTTCTTAATATTTTTGTCTTTATCTGAAGTAGTAAACAGCAGTCAGTTGTTGATCTAATAAAAATATTTAGCCAGGGTCAGGCAATTCTACTGGTATGGTATGTCTGCAGTACCTCCTAGTGTGCTGTGTTATACTTGTCCAATTTAAACCAGACTTTTCCTCTTTCAGTAGGCTAGCTCCTCTACAGCTTTAGGAGATTAATTTTCATGCCCTCTTAGCCTCTGACCAGGTGTTACCTTGCTCCTCTTGATTGAAATCCTGCCTAGGTTGACCTTAATGCTTTTCCCCTTCTCTGTGGAGTTAGCTGCTGTCTTTACATTTGAAGTTCTGTAACTTTCCTGGTCAATATTTCCATTCCAGTCTGCAGACTTTTAATTGCATTTTTGATCCTTTAGCCTTCCCTGCTGAGTGCCTGGGCTCTGTAGCTCAGATTTTTTCTGGTTTGCCCTTTTGCTCTTTCAACTCATCAGTTTGCACCAGTTCACTGGTCTCTGTGGTTGACTTCAGTGGGTATTTGTAGCAGAGTTCTTTATTGTAACGTCCAGGCATGCTTCCTCCCTCCTACCAGCAATGAAGTGTTTGGGCTAGAAGGTATTTCATAAAACATCTTTTCTTTCTAATTCTTTTTCCTGTTAGCCCTCTGATCTATCTTCTGGCATTTCTCTGGCCTACTGCTTTCATTCTGAAAATGCTGTGCAAGTCAAATTTCTGTCCATCAGATTAAAATTACTATTAAAATGTCTCTTGGTCACACCAGACCTTTCAGTACCTGCAGTTATGTACATACACGTGCATCTCAGATTCACCTTTGTGCCACAAAGACCACTGAGAATCCTTTTGCCTTTTATCAACAGAGCTTGTATTTTGGGGCACTCTCTTCTGTAAACACTTTAAGTACTAAACTGAGTGCTTTATACAGAACTGCTGATTTTTCAGGTTCATTTGATTGCAGCATTGTCCTACCTGGTGCTGTTTGTGAACGTGCATGTTACTCCTCAAGCACATAAACAGAGTCAGTCTCCTGAAGCCTCCATTCACAAATTGATGTGTTGCACACGGGGGTAATGGATTCTTCTGTCTCATTTCCTTATGTATTCCTATATGTATTTCCTTATATATTCCTATATGTATTAAGGCAGTTCTGAACAGGGAAAAGTAGCCAAAATTAGAAACTTGAGGACCAAGCTTCTTCTCAGTTTTGACTGGTTTGCTATTAGAATTAGGAAGTACCTTCCTCATTCTGATTTCAATTTACTGCAGTAATGGCATAGTTTGGATGGAAAAAATCAAATAATAATTAGCAAGCTTACCCATCAGTGCAGCACACTGCAATTCTAACATTGCTGCTGCCATGCTCGACATTTTGGACAGAACCAATAATGGGAAGAAAGTTCCCTATTTCACCAGGCAGACTGTGAACTCCCCTTTCACTATAATGCAGTGATTCGGTGATTATTTTTGTCTCCTGTGTCTGTAGTACCTTTTAATACTGGCAGTCAGCCTGAGTCCAGGAGGTCTGATTAAGCAGCTCTGGCTTAATGTCTTCAGAAGACATGCTTGAGCCCCAGAGATTTCTGTTTTATGTAGTTGAAATCTAGATGACTCTGATAGCTTGCAATTACTTTAAATAAATCTTTTCTAGTTCTGGCCTGAAACTCCTGCCAAACTGCATCCTAATGTTACTAATAGGAAAAGTGCACTTCTGTTTACAATATGCAAAATGTTGTGTTTGGGGGTTTTTCTTATCTGAATTTAAAGGGAGACCTTTCATCTTATTTTCATATCTAAGCATGATTCTGTTTCTTTATTGGTCCATTAAGAAAATACTATGAATGCTGGAGAATGTTAAAATAAATTCACAGCTCCCATTAAGTTTGTACTGAAGCTTATCTTATTATAGTGATTCTTTCTTTACAAATTGACAACATTTCTGCAGAACAGTACTTGTGGTGGATATTCCTGTGGATGAATTGAGAGACAGTATATGCTCAGGAGCTTATCTGCCGAAATCATGTATAGCAGCCTGATACAAGCTTTTCTATAGCTTTGCAAAGCAACTAGATCATAGCTACTGCAGTGATGTCCACCTAATATGTCCTACAGAGAACTGGAGGTGACTATGGAGTGGCTTTTACTGCAGTCTTTTCCTTAGAGGTGCCAACCTGGGATGAAAGACCTGCAGGAGAAGAGGTCAGAGAAAATAGCAGTCTGACCAACAAGCCTTATTATAGGTACTGGGAGATATTTGCTGCCCACTGGACCAGTAGGGATTGGTGCTGTCTCTAAGGGTTTTCCTTTACTAGTACTAGTGCCTGGCACTGATCACACTGATCACCACTGAGGTGATAGCCCCAGTTCTCTTTTTTTTGTGTGGAGCTTGATGTAAAGCCAGTTGCCTCTATTTAAAGTCATAATGAACATCAACACTAATATTTCTGCATAATGAATAGCCTTCAGGAGTGCAAATTACATTTTTTTTTTTTCTGCCTATATATTTAAGTCTGTACATGAAAAGAAATACTAAAGTTAATTTCCTTCAGAACTGGGGATACTTATTCCTACATGTTTACCTACAAGGAAATTTTATCTATGCATCTGTATTCAATATTTAATGTTAGGGTTTTACAGAAAGAGATGTTATAAATATTTTCAAGGGTTCTCATTTTACTGATAAAGAAAGTATATAGGATAAAGCTGCAAAGGGTGTGTGTGGGAATATGAGCAAGAGCATTTGCCAGGCTGCTGAACTCATTTTCAATTGGTTTGATTCCTTTCATTTGAGATGACAATGGTGTAAAGTAGAAGAGAATCAGGTCCATATTGGCAAACCAAATACATTCTTCATGTTATCCTGTGGGTCAAAGGAATAACTTATTCTGAGCAGAGAGAATGCTTTAATGTTCTATGAAGTCCTACACTTAGAATTGAAAGCATTTTTGTTCATCTATCCTACTTCTGTTTGAGAGCTCATTTTAGCTTCATGTGCTTGTAACTGAAATTTGACGTTGTTCATATTAAAATATCATTGATATGCAAAATGGCACACACTGACTGTTTGATTTGCAAACGGCTGCTTTAAAATGGATGATCTTGAATATTAATGAAGCAGGCTTTCAAACAAATTGCCATTTTCTTTCCCTTCTCCTGTCCCCTTTTTTGATGTAGGTGCAAAGGGTTTGACAGTATGGAAATTATGAAAATAAGCAAACTCATTTCATCAAGCGCACCATTAATTATTCATTAACTGTTTGAAAGGCAGCATCTCATATCTCCATTATATATAGTGTCATTCACATCTACTCTGTATAGTGTTCTCTGGCTTGATTTCAGTAGGTGTTTGTTATTCAGTTTTATCATAACTTTGTCAAAAGACTGTGGCTCCCTTAATCAGATTCTTTTGAACTGATAGGACCATTAGTGCTGCTGTTCTAAATACATGGGTGTATCAAGTGATGTTTTATGTGCAGTGCATACTTTTTGTCAAAGCATCATACAACATTGCTTTACAGCAAACTGAAAGTTGCCTTCATCCTTAAGATAAGCATTCAGTTCATTCTCTGCATCCTGTGCTGTAGACCAGATTTGTTTAACTCTGTACTGATTTCTGTTCTCAGAAATCTGTACTCCAAGTACTGATGAAGAGGTTAGAAATTGTATTGTAATGAACTTGTTAAAAAAGGTCAAGTTCTGTCATGAAATGAGGTAAAAGGAAAGTGCGAACTAGATCTTGCTTAAAAGCAAATTATAAAGTAGTCCTGAAGGTTATCCTGTCTTTAGTAACTTTAAGGAATAAAGATAAAAAGAGTTAGCACAGTAAACTGCCTTCAAATCCCAGATGAATTTTACATAGATCATCCTAAGCAGAACCAATGTTGCTTTGACAATAAACCTAGGTCATAAAATCACAGATCCAATATCTAGTCATAGGTCCAATATCAAATGTTAGGGTGTCATTCAGAGAAGCTTTGTGAGCTGATTGGCTTTCCTTGGAGACTAGAAACATTATGGACTCACACATAAACATGTAAGAACTATGGAAGTGGGTTTTCTGATTCTCACTAGACTCACTAGACAAAATAATGCCAGTATTTTGATCTTGTTTCATGCAAATAAAAAGCTTTTTTATAAACAAGTTCTGAGTGTCATTTAATTAGATGCATTTGAAAATCAATAGCGTCTGAATAAGTGTTGTTAAAAAATTATTAGCAACCATCTAATCAGCTACACAATAGAGATCACATACACTGCCCTAATAAGAAGGAGGAAGGCCATTGCCAGCAAAAGTCATGCAGCTTCAAAGTGAACAACAGATGCCCAAAGACAAGCTTGATAATAAAATCAGAAGCATCCTTGTCTATATAATTTATTCAGTTTACTATGCTCTTTATCCAATTTGCCATATGCTATGGGATATAAATTTTGAGTATGTGTTGTTTTTAGTTTTTTCCCCCTCTTAAACTGATCATTACACAAAAATACTAAAAAAATCACCAGGAGAATGCTAAGAACTAGGTGAAAGGATCTGTGAAAACAAAAGCATTGTGAAGAGATTCCTCCTTTGATTATGGTGTGGCCATCAAACCTGAGTTTGGCAACTTGTGATAATAGTATGTTGTGTGGATTATGCTGGACTAATAATTTGCCAATGAACTGCACTGTCTAGATGCTGGTATCAGCAAAGGAAAAGGAGGGTGGGATCTGAAACCATAGGGTTTTTTTTTTTTCCCTGGTGAAAACTCCTGGAGGAAGGGAGAGAGAAAGGATGAAACACTGGTTTTTCTCGGGCTTGACTTCTTCTAGGGTTTGCCTCTGTGTGAAAGTATAATAGTGGTCCTAGTCTTGTAGAGTGCTAATTCTATAGGTGGCTGTGTTGGGAAGATGGCAGAGCTGGTGTACACATTAAGCTCTAAAGCTCTCTAAAGTCAGAGAGAGTCTGGAAACATGGAAGTAGCAGAAGATTTTGGTGGTATCCTGTTCTGTCTCCACAGTTAACCTGCGCTCACTAAACCTCTGCAGCCCTATGCTGCTATCCAGATACTGCAGTACCAGAAACATTTTTCTCCTGTGTAAATAAATGATATATTTCTAGATTATATTTATAATCCTCCAAATGCCAAGCTTTTGGAGACAACAGAGTCAATCTGTGGCTTATTTCCTGACAAGACCTGCTTGTCATGGGTTTTTTGGGGGTATGGGCGAATAGTGTCAGGTATGGCAGGGAACTAGAAACTAATAATGAAGAGTGTTTATTTTCAAAGGAGAACAGAACACTCACTTAAAGGCAGACAATCTGAGAATGTGTTCAGAATGCATAATTTAGCAAATTTTAAGGAATAAGACTTGAAATATGAAGAAACAAAGCCTGCAGTTAAATTAAATATCCAATTAAGCTATCTGCTTGGCTGCAAAGTATCTTCTTGACAGACAATTAGTTCTGGGCAAGTCAAACATTTCAGCTATGAATTCATATAGGGCAATTAGAGAAACTGATCTATATTTGGTGTGAGGAAGTGGTAAACTGGAAAGCCGCAGAATTAATATGGAACTTTTGAGTATGTGGACTTCCTTACAGTCTTGCCACTGAATGGGGAAGGAAGTGGTGATTTTCTGCATGACTCTGTAGTACTTTTCTTCTTTGTAGAATGTCTTGAGTAAGATAATATTACTGATTTCTGATTAATATTGAAGATACTGAATGCCAATTCAATTTTAATAGCCAGACACAAAAGAAGAGCACTAAAGATTACAGGTAATGCAATGTAATGAATAGACTTCCAAAAAGTTTTGCTACAATGGAATCAAAATTTCCCCTCTTGACTCAAAGCTTTACTTTGCTGGTGGATCCTGGAAATTGTTTTTCTCCTTCACTCTAAAGTCTCTTCTTCCTCCCAGATGCACATCTCTCTTGGTGACTGGACTTTGTTGACTGTCAGTACACAGCACTGCTGAGATCAGCAGTCTTCTGCCCTGCCAACAGAGCCAGCATGGTGCTTTTCAGCCGTGTAAGTCAACTGATATTTTGCCATCCCAAGTCGACCAGCTGCAGCTGGCCCAGGACTGGGCTGCTTCTGCCCAAGCAAGAGAATAGGAAAGGGAAAGGTATGGTGCTATGGAAGTCATCCCAGAACTGACTTTGACGTTTTAACTGCTTCTGGAGGAAGCAAGAACAAGGAACAGTTGGAGGAATGAGAAATGACAGTATCTGTTTCTGTAAGACCCATTTAAAAATCTTGCAACTTATCAAGTGTTCAGCCTGAATACATCTGTTACTACTGCCTCATTTGCATGAGAACTGTGTGTTACAGAATGCCCCTTCTAATTCTCCTTCAAAAAACCTTGGCTGTTAGTAACTTATATGAGGTAAAATAGCCCAGGATACCGTTAGAGATGTAGAGTTGAAGTTTTTTTTTTTTTTCTCCTTCATATGTCTCCTGTTTTACTTAAGAAATTGCCCTTGCTTCTCGTTTCCTCATTTCCTGATTTCCTGAACTCCTATTCAGTAAAAGTTTTGGATGTAGTGGAAGACTCCCATTAGAGATGATCGCTGTTACTTTGTGTAAGTGATTGCTGCAGGGCTGCCCAAGTTATTGTTAAACATGATACCTCTATCTGCTGCCTACTTACAGATTAGGAACAAAGCATATATGTAGTCAGGTTACACTTTTGCTGCATCAGGTAATGAAATAAAACATTGTTGGTGCCATTGAACGCCATGGAATTACTTACACATGAAGTACCCAAGAGTACAGTTTAGCTCAAAGTTGTTTCTCAAATTGCATCCTCTGCTACAGGAAACAACAAACAATAAAATAGACTAAGAGACAGTGCATAAATCTAGTAAACTACTACTGAGCTTTATTTGCCTTTCGCTCCTTGAACACAAAACTAATAGACCATGCCTCGTTTGCCCAGTCCTTTGGGTTTCCAAGTAGCTACTGGGAATGAGAGAGATAAAGCTGTAACTTACCACAGGTCCCTGGTGATGTCTGTTTTTTAAACATTTACTACATGAAGAAATGATTCAGGTTTTCAGCCTCTGTTACAATCTATAGCTATTTACTACATAATTACAACAGTCTTGTTATGAAAATGTTCTGTCACAAAACTGTTCCTAAGGGCTAGTCAGTCATCTTCTTATTGCCATTCTGAGCACTTTCCTTCTTAAAGGGGTGAGGGTGATATCAATCTGCATGGCTTATCCAGGGCTCTGGTCTTTCTTGTGCTTCTCCCCTACTTTGCATTTTCCATGCCATACAGGTTACATGTCTATTAGTGGATGCTCCCTCATTGCCCCTCCCATATGCTAAATAGTGCTTGTATGCTTACTGTGTCTCTGCAATGACTTTCCTACATCATGATGAGTGAAATACCTGGTACCTATAATAGTACCAGTATGTGACCGGTCATATTTATTAGACAAAAAGATAAAGCAGGTGGAAAGAAGGAAGGAAATATCAGCAGTCTCCTGGGTGTGATGGAATGCATTTCACAGCAGCTTGTTTCTCTCTGCCTGATCCCAAAGTTATCAGTTAAGAGACAAACCCCAGGCGGCTCCTGTACAGCACCATCAACAAAAATAACTTATGTTCATGTCAGATATTTATTCACTGTTCTGGTGATTTTGAATTCAGGTTGTGATGAATTCTGTACATCTGAAAAGAAATGGAAGTATACTGATATTAAGTCTGAGCTGTGTATTTAATGCCCCTATTAGTAATATGGGTAAAATCTTTGTAACCTGCAAAAAATAATTGAAGGACAGTACTGAGATGTTATATAAGATGTATCACCTACAGAAGAAAAAAAACCTTCCTTTCTTCTGTATTTTGTTTAAATAAATCCTACCTAAAGCTTGTTTGCTTAACTTAATTATTTTGAGATGGTAGAGAACTAATAGCGTAGTATATGGACCACCTTACAAGGCAAATACATTATTCATAAGGAAGTATTGACTTGTGTACCACACCTCATGTGTTCTGCCTTCAGTTTGGAAAGCCATCATTTGTCTTCTTCATAGTTTGACATTTTCTAAATCTTACTGAATACTCCACTCACTGGTTGCCTTCTCTCATTGGGTTTTAGCTGGGCATTTGACCTTGCCAGCATTCCTGACTCTCTTTATCAGGAAGATTGTGTTTGAAAGGGGTAATCTGTAATAGGTGTCCTCTAATGATTAATGTAATGGAAAAAATAATGGAAGGTTCTGGGGAATACATTCAACATTTTTCAATTAGAGAACTACATTTCAATTAGTTATCAGGAAGTTGGTCGATTGGGTATTATTATTCCTTTCAAAGATGGTAGGTTTCCTGTCCTTCCACTCCCTGCTTTCACAGAATGTTAGTTTAAGGAAAGTGGCTTTCTTGGGAGTGACAGCATTTTTATTTCACAAGTTCCGTAAGGGTGAAATCCGTCGATCCCCAGCATGTGACTGCCTTGTGCAGTTAATGCACATGGGGCAGTCTGCTCCCATGAGAGTAGGTTTGGGAAGCAGGAAGCATGGGGTAGAGAGGCTGGAGAGGGAGGGATTGTCTTGCTCTGAATCCTCTCCCCTCTACCTCACTTCCACAGTTTATGTCAACTTGATCCTGCCGTAATCCTGGATGTTGGAAGTGCATGTGAACTTGAATGCGTTTAGAAAATGGTTTTAGCAGCCTGTATCTTGCTCTGGCTGGAAAGAAAAAGCCTGTTGTGTAGAGACCCCAAGTTTCATTTGGATCCAGCTGGAGATTCAGTAGGGAAGGGTACAGCTTTGTGCAGGACCTCAGACAGAATAACCTGGATGATTCTCAGTTGAAGTGGTTTATGTTGTGCATTTCTGTGCCCTTAATAATGAAAAAAGAAACCACCCATTTCTCTTTGAGGTTAGAATTTAATGAGTGATTTTTAAATGAATGGTTTTTACAATCTCAGCTCCTGTACATCCATCCCATTCCCAAAAAAGAAAATTGCCAAAAAGGCAGCACCATACATTTATTTATGTTTCCATTCTGTTATGTACTGTCCAGAAGAGGAGCAGGGAAATATGACATTTGGTCTTCTTTTTGCAAAACACCTGGAGAAAGATTTTGGGCTTCATGGGTTAATTTGTTTGATTTGGTTTGGTTTTGGTTCTATTTTGTTTAGTGTATTTCCCAGTTCTCAAGGTTTCAGGTGGGTGGTAATGAATTCTGCAAGCTCATACATAATTCTTTGCTGTGTGATATCATAGTGCTTCTCCAAATCCCATGGATAGGAGTGGGAAGCCTCCAGACTTCAGTTGCAGCTAGCAATTGTGATAAAGGACTTCCTGTTCCTTTAGGATAGGGGGAAAACCTCCCTCCACAATGTGTTTGCTCTTTTAGTGACTTCTGCTGTAGAATAAGTCTCTAGGGATTCATAATGGCAAATGAGATAAAACATGTTGGGTGTTCTTTTTTTTCTGGTTTTCTTTTCATCCAGATTTTTTATCTCTCCATTTCAAGCAGTTTCATCTACCTTTCATTAGGGCTCATTGTCATTTCTTGCTGGTAGAAAAATTAATGTTAGAAATTAAGTTGCTTGGGTGATCGTTCTTAATACCCACATTTGCACATATGACAGAAGTTTCCTGCTAGGCCCCTCCTTTTCTTCCTTGTGTCTCATGTTTTAGCTTGCAATAGAAACATTTGTCTGATGCTCACTTGGAAGTGAAACATTGCTTGCTCTTTTTTTCCTCCATATTGTTGCTTAAGGGGAAAAAAAGTGTGTCAGGATGATCTATTGTGGGCAGTTAAGTAAATCCAGCTCCAATTTGTATTCTTCACTTTTATCAGTAGAACACTTCCCATGTCCTTATCAGGGCAATTTAAAAATATGCAAACTATTGTCAGGTTCCACGGAAAAGAACAAAAGGATTACTGAATAATTCAAATTGAAGCTCTAGTGGTGGGTCTGTCTCCAGCTCTGTCATTTTTCATCATGGTATATATAAATGACTGACTAGCTGCCTCTGTCCTAGTCTTAGATGTTGACCTTCCTGTACTGACAAAGAGATTTGTTACTCATTTGACAGTAACCTTTTCAATGCAATCACTTCTATGCCATACAATATTAATGGAGTGACAATGAATAATAAATGCTTTCCAAGACAGCCTGCTTGTTTCAATTAGATCACTGGATTTCCCAGGAGTGGCTCCCATATACTGTCAGATGTGATGCAGATGCTCATGCTGGCAAGAGCAGCCTGATGCTTTAAGAAGGAAGGGTAATTGGTGTTGCTTGAACATCTATAGGCATGGGATACTATGTGGCAGATAATCAAGATTTCATAAATTGATGCTTGGCATGCAGCTGTACATATGCATGGTGTAATATGTGAAATAGAGCAGAGAGTTTAGACTAAATGTATGTGGAATCTCCAGGCCACATGGCGAATGAGGTCCAAAGTGGCATCACACCACTGCAACCAACTGGGAAATAAATCATGCCACCCAGAGCAATGACAAATGTTTCTTAGCTGCCTCCCAAGATGAGAAGCAGAAGACCAACCACATCAAGTGAATGTATACCAATGTACACAGCCTGGCGAACAAACACACCTAGTCAGAAGTTTCAGTATCGCAGGAATAACTGAAACATGGTGGGAAAATTCACATGACTGGAGTATAACAATGGCTGGCTATAGGCTGTTTCATAAAGACAGGCAGGGTAGAAGAGGAGGAGGAATCATGATTTGGTTTAGGAGAACCTCGAATGTATAGAAGTCAGCTAAGGCCGACTTCCACATGAATTGTGGAAGCCCTATTGAATGTCTCTAGTTTAAGATCAGAGGAATTGTCTCCAAGGGGATTCTTACGGTAGGTATCTGCTACCAGCAGATTTTTGGATCTTGCTCCAAAATAAGACAATAAAGCCAATGAAGCAATATTTGAAGCAATCAGTGATGAACATTGTCTATCTGGATTTCTCCAAGGTTTTCAACGTTTCCCACAGCCTCTTCCTAGAGAAACTGGTATGTTATGGTCTAGACAAGTGGTTTGTGCAGTCAGTGGAGAAGTGGCTGACAGGCCGCACCCTGAGGATGGTGGTAAATGACAGGCTGGAAGCTGACATTACTTTAGTGTCGTACTGGGTGTATGAGGGATCGCTGCATCTATCATGCACCTTGAGACCTTAAGACCATGTACCATTATTTAAGGGTGTCCACAAAGAAGACCGAGACACCCTTTTTACAAGGAGTCACATGGAAAAGGTGACTGATGGGTTCAAATTACTCCTGGGGAGATTCTGACTGGACACAGAGGAAAATTTTTCACAAGAACAATCAGGTTTGGAATAACCTCCCCAGGGAAGTGGTGGACTCCCCAGTGTTGGATGCTTTTAAGACTCAGCTGGACAGGACGTTGGGCTATCTAGTCTAGACTGTGCTTGTGCCAAGAAAGATTGGACCATGCAGTCCTTGAGGTCCCTTCCAACCTGCTATTCTGTGATTCTAGGATACGAGGTATAAATTTAAAATGAAGTTTCTCTGTTGCTGACAGTCGGAACAGTGTGCCATTACCAAGACTTGCTGCAGGAATCCTGTAGGCGTTTCTCACAGGGCAATAAATAACCCTGTTTCTCCTCCTGTGCAGCAGGACAAAAGCTCTGCTTTTATAGCTTCATGCAAGGTTTTATGCTTGGTAATAGACTGAATTTGTTTCCATTGAGGAACTATGGAAAAAAGAAGTGTTTTCTGGTATATCTCACGTAAACACATTGGCTTGCTGACTGCCCCGCAGGCTGCCCTGCAGGGGGAGAGAGTCTGTTTGCAAATAGTACTAATCACAGTATTTTGGTGAATCTAAAAATATTTCTTTTGGTTTATTCTTTTGTTTTTCCTCCTGAAAGAGTCTTGCAAAAAGGCAGTATTTGTATTTCATGTGTCTCTGTGTGGGGGTTGTTTAGTCTTCTGTTTCAGCCAGGGAGCTGCTCATTTTCCATTGGAGCAGAAAGAGCTATGGTGCTGAAGAAGAGGAAGATAACACAAGCAACTAACTGAGTTCCTCCATTTATTTAGACCCTTCTGGAAGCTTAATTAAATTGAACACCAAGTGTCCCAGCTAAGAGCCTTTTTGTCTGTCTGACTGGCACATAAATTCTGGTATATGTAGCTGGCCTGTTTCTGTATAGACACAGATGTTAAAGGTAAGAAATATAGCTGAACTGAATCTTCCTACATGAAAGGACTACAAAATGCTTCCAGGCAAGGAGGCCTTTCCCGAAAGAAGTGGAGTGGGTCAGACTGTGAGTTTATGCTACTTGCATAGAGGGAATAGCAGAAAAAAAAGCAGGCTGGCTTCAGGTGAGGGTATGCTGCTGTTTCTAAGGTATTGGTACTGAAATGAGTGGGGTTGTAGATAGCTGGGGAATCTGAACTGGAATCACACTACCTAGGTAGTTAATTATTATGTTAATATAGCTGATTTATAAGATTAGAGTTATTTTAGATTTTGCTGTAGTTCACTCTGATACAGTAGAGAGAAAGATCTTTGGGCATTTTTATGCTAAACTTTTGATACTGTTTCATAGAGCAGGTTCTTGTTTGCAAGTAATTAATGTTTGCGTTTTCCCAAGGACCTGGTAAAAGAATAAACAAGAAAATAGAAAATAATGTGTGTTTTCCAAAACTGTAAAATGTAGAGGTTACAGCTAAGTTTTTTTCAGAACAGGACTGACTGTGCTATTTTCAAACAAGAAGCCTTGTTTCGAAACTGGTCACTCAAGTTGCTTCCCCACAGTGTTTTTAGACAAGCCATTGACAATATCAGTCATTAGTTATTAACTGGTAGCCCTTCCACAGCAGGAATTCTCTTTTTCCATATAGCTGTTAAGTCAAGGAATGCTTTACTGTTGTCCACTGGTTATTTTTCTGACATCCTTCAATGACACATGTCCAAACTTGGAGATACTTCAGCATGGGTTTCCTTTGGGGCTGTGGGAAGCAGGCAGGGCAGTTACTGAGTGCACAGGTTGTACAATGTCAGTAACATTCATGGGTGAGGTGTTCTCTGGTCTGATGCTCTACTGGGGACAACCATAGCAACTGTTGATGGCTGACTGGATAGGGACTTCATCTCATCTGTTGTGGTTTAAACCCAGCCATGCAGCTCGTTCACTCACTTAAACCCCCTTTCTTGCCCTCCCCTGCTTCCAGAGGGATGGGGAGGAGAATTGAAAGAATGCACCTCCCACAGGTTGAGATAAGAACAGTTTAGTAACTAAGGTATAACACAAATCACTACTGCTACCACCAATAATAATAATGATAAAGGAAACAACAAGGGAAAAGAGTACAGCATCTCACCAACCATCAACAGAAAACTCATGACACCCCAACCCAACCGAGTGCTGACCGACCACCTCTTTCAACCACCCCGAGAGAACTTGCCCTTCTGGATAACTCCCAGTTACATCCTGGGCATGATGTGCTATGGTATGGAATACCTCTTTGGTCAGTTTGGGTCAGGTGTCCTTTCCCTGCTTCCTCCAGGCCTCCCCTCCTCCCTGGCAGAGCATGAGGCTCACAAAGTCCTTGGTCAGAACAAAACATTTGAGCAGTAACTAAAAACAACCCTGTTGTCAGTTTTGTTCCCAGGTTAAGTCAAAACACCAGCTACTAAGGAGGAGAAAAACTGACTGCTATTGCTGAACCCAGGACATTATCCCTTACCCAAAGCCATTCTAGAAACTTCTTTCTAGAAATACTTCTTTCTGCACTCTCTCTCTTCAGAGACCTCAGCATACACATTCTGAAATGCCCCCCTTTTTATGGAAACTTCACAGAACAGTCTTTAGGAGGAATGGAAACTGTAGTGAAGGTGATAGTGCAGGAGGGGTTCGCACATGAGACAGCCATGTCTGAAGGAGAGCTACTCCAGATCTGTGCAGCCTTCTGCACAAGGAGATGCAGTGACCTGGTCTGGAGTCTCACGAGCCTTTGCTTGCTGTTATCCACAAGACTGGCAGCTAGACAACGTTTCAAGAATGTGTTGTACACTCCATTAATTTTTGTGAGCCTTAACAATAAGAGTGTACTGAACTGTTTTGCACTTCTTTACAACATCTGTCTTCTGTTCCATTACATTCTGAATACTGCTTCTACATGATAACTTAATTGCTTTATGTCATCATCAATGTTTAGCTCTCGAGCTTGAAAACCTGAACAGGTGTTTTAACTGAATATGTGAGTGTAGGATTGTGAAAGCATGAATGTTCCACAAAGAGAAAGGCTGCCAGATCCTGTTCCATTGTCTGTATCAAAGCTGGCTGACCCAGCTGTATGGTGGTAGGACAGGATCAGGAGATCATGTGTTGCCACATCTCTGATACTATTGTTTTATCATATCCTGTCACTGTAATAGATGCGATGATATCGTATATTATCATACCAGTACAGATATGATTCTGCCAGCCACCAAAGCAAACCAAATCGAACAGCCATGGAAACACCCTGAACACAGCAAAATCATGCAGGCATCCCCTGTGGTTGAGGGCCTTGCTTTTAGGAAAAAGCACAACATGAATGACAACATTCATCCTCAATCCATGACCTGCGTATGCTTTAATGGAACAGCTTCAGGCTGAGCACAAAACAGGAGAACAGGGTTTGGCATGTGATTTCCAGTTCAGTGACATCAGGGCTGAGTGATGGACATAACAGCTTGTTGCTCTCCAGAAAAGTCTCCCTAACAAAATTTACTAGGGAAATTTTTCAGAAAGAAATTTAAAATATAAACATAGAATAGTTTTTGCCTCCTCTCCTTCTCTTCCTCTTCCCACATATTTTCTCATGTCTGTTCTGCTTTTCTTTCTCAGATCTCTCCCAAATTCACTTTAACCTATTAAGTTTGTAAACATTAACTTCAAGTGATGATGCATTTTATGGGGAAGAAGTGCCAGGGGTGTTTGTAAGGCTGCTTTGAACCAACCAACCTGGTGTTGCTGTAATGAAAAAACCCCAAACCACGGAGTGGCTGTAATTATGTTGCACATGGTAATTTGTCAGTGCAATTATTTCGAGGAAAAATCTACTCCCAAAGAGCCAGGGAGCCAAAAGCCAGGTGATGAAGAAAGAACATTAAAAATTATCATTGCTGGGAATGTCTTCTGGCTCCTGCATGACTAAAACAAAGTTATGAAATATAGATATACAAGCAGGTGAAGGCAGTTCACAGCATCTTTAGGTATACATCAACCAGTGTTTGTGCCATAAATTTTACAGCACCTTGTGCCACTCTGGATATTTAACTTGCAGATGAATTACTTTTTGCTTGCATCAGATGCATCACATGTGGGTAATATTTATGCAAATCACAAGCTATTCTTCATGAACTTATTTTATGGTTAGATATTTGAAATAATGTCTTCATACTGGTTTGATTTTCTACCTTTGACTTGACACTGTTCTTCTAGTGGGAGAGGGTATTGGGTGCATTTTGATAAACAATGCTGAAGTGACAGATTTAGGCTTTAAATGAAATTGTGTTCCATAAACTGTGAAACAAAGAGTCGTAACTTACCCTTAGCTCCATACATTTCAGGGAAAATTATCTTTCATGCTTTGATCTACACTGTATCATTTTACTGAGTGGCCTCATGTGCAGCATCAATCAAATCCACTGAAGATGGGTGCGAATCTCATTTAAAATCAGAGAATACAAATCATAGATTCATCTGCCTGGTGGGAAGGAAAATGTTCCATGAGTCTCAGTTCCTTCAATTACAACTGAATTATTTTGTATAACTCTAGAGTAGAAACTCCTGCAGTCTTAGTTCTCATGTATTTCTTCACTTGGATTGACTACCCATGGAAGACTTGACCAGGACTGCCTGAGCCCTATGGAAGCTCTGCACTGATCTCTCTTCCGAAACACCTCCTACCCCTGCTTGTGCTTCTTATAAACATCTAAGCCTGGGAAAACTAGAATGTCAAAGTTCAGTTTCCAGTAGAACAGGCATTTTAAACAACCCTTGCCACAGGATGGTTGTCATGTAGGTGCACAGACTACTTCACTATGGTCCCCAAGGTGTCACAGAGAGTTCTTAGCCAGGAATCTATGTGGCAGATCCATTTATTATCACTCATGCCCTGATCAAGGGCTGGATCAACTGACAGACTGAAAAGAGGAGCAGGCAGATGAAAGAGGGATGTTGCACTTTCCTGTTCACTGTCAAATGCTTTCAGGTACTACTGCCAAGGAGTTCACCCAAAGTCCTGCAGTTGTGATGGAGGACTAGCCTTGTGGACTGGCCAGAGGATTCCTGAGAAAATGGTTCCAGGCTGCCAGTTCCCAAATTGCACTGGATCTGCTGCACTCTGAGCAGAGGGAAAGAAAACACAAAACACAGACAGGAAGTTTTGTTCTGAGAACATTTTTTAGAGCTGGAGTGAGAGTGATTGTGTGTCAGATGGGGAATCATAACACAGGACAATGCTTCTGTCTAGATACAGTTCTGTTTTCAAGTCATAGCTTATTGTCTCTTGCTTGATATTTGTAGCTATATCAGTGTGTTGTCAGGAAAATAAGGCTTCTGATGTGATAAATTCTGCGTTAGATCTTCAGTCCCATGATAAATGAGATCAGAGATTAGAGAGAGGAAAACATTATTTTCCTTTTTTCTTTTTTTCTTTTTTTTTTTTTAAATGCCAACAGTGGTGCTAATGAGCAGAACCAGGAGGGGAATCACCTCCCGAGGGGAGCTCTGTGAAGGCAGAGGCCATGCAGAGCTTGTGAGAGTCCACAAACCTTTTCCCTTTTTCCTTTTTACTTCTTCAGTTGGAAAAAAGTTTTTAATGATTGTCCATTACACAGAGATATTCTCCAGGCTAAAGAGCTTATTTGGAATAGCTGTGCTAGCTGCATTAGTAAGAAGAAATAAAAAAGCTGTATGTCATTCCCTTCACCTAAGAACTGGCTTCCAATAGGACTTCAGTTTGCTGGGCAAGAAAAGGTGGTGGTTGTGAGCTGATGCATCAAGCATGCTCTGAGCACTTAAGTGCTGTTGTAATAGTGATACAAATACATAACATGATGGCTTTTTGACTAAGTAACTGAATAAATAAATGCCCCCTCCCCTTCTTATCCAAGGTTTAGATGTCCATGTCCTTGCACTTACTTTTGGCTGCAAGACAAATTGTAAAAAGCTTACTAAGCCTCTCTGCATACAGATGCTCTGCCTCTGATTACCTACTGAGATAAACACACACTGGGTTTTACCAGGCATGTAGTTCTAGATACTAAAACATTTAATCTGTATCTCGTAGAGTTCCTTCTAGCATTCCTATCCCCTCCTCCCCCTTACATTGTCTCAAATTTGCCAACCATTCCTAATGCTGTATGAGGAAAGCCTTAGGGTGAAAAGAAATGCGATTATGAAGTTGTCCATACTTTGCACCATTCTGTATTTTCATTTGAATTTACTGCTGTTTTCTACAGCACATGTGTTGCATGTCTGTTAAACACCAGGTTGGTCACACAATGCCAGAGTTTTGGATTTTGTAAGCAAGAGACTGCTCTTTCTATGGCTATAGAAAAGCTGCATTATTTTTTTTCCCCCTTTGGTACCAGTGCTTGGCATGAGCAGTTTATGCAAAGACAGGGAGAGGGAAGGTTTCTAACATGTCTTTCCTCAGTCTGCGTCTAGTCTCATTTCTGTCCCTTATCTGCTTGGTGCAGACACCTGCAGGAGACCAAATGGGACAGTCTGCTCCAGGCTACTTTGATTCTAGCTGCATAAGAGGTTACAGAAAATCTGATTTGTGCTACAACAGACACCCATTTTTCACTCCTGAGCTTCTCCTTAGGAAACACACATTCTTATTTCTCTCAGACTTGTAGTAGCTTTTCCTGCCCATGTTTCAGTCTTGATGTCTAACCTAGTTCCGATTCTGACTACTGGAGTGCCTGGGAGCTGATAAGGCAAAGACAAGCCAACAAGATGATCTTTTCCATTCTCTTCTCTGGAAGCTGTGCTGCCTGCTCTCTGCTCACTGCCTGCCATTAACTGTAAATAATAGTATTCCTTACTAATATCTCTGCACGTGAATCAGACTCTACAACTGCTGAAAAGCAGATATTTTCAAGTGCCATTTGTTTTGCTTAGGAAACTCCAGCTACTTTGCTCGGCTTGGTTTGGCTCAATTCTTTTGACTTGTCTGGAAGGGGGAATGTCTGTGGCTTCAAGAAGGCTGTATGTGTGACTGCTGCCCTGCAGGATAAACTGGAGTTTTGAAGAGTGTAGCATCCCTCTAATCTTGCCTCTCGCCTGTGACGGAGCTGGTTGAGGAGAAGCAATGAAGCTGCCATTTGAGTTTTTCTGTGCTCTGCTTCAAGCTGTTTTTTATTTTATGGGGAGGTTTGGAGAGTTTCACATTCTCCCTTTGTCTCCTATCCTTGAGTTTGGACTCTCAGGAAGAATAGTCCCCACTCCATGCCCTTTCTATCATATTTCAGAATCCTATTGTTTTCTCTTGTTTAGATTGTACGATCAGTGAGGGATGGGCAGTGCGCTGCTGCCATGGCTGTGTTGTTACATAGCAATGGCTCTAATAATAGCACTAAGTGTGTTTGTTTGCAATCTGAAATTCACAATAATGTGTCCCTTTTTCCTATGCCAGTCTGGGGTCACTGGCAGGGACACTGCCAGCCTTTCGCCTTCTTGTCTCTTTATGCTGGTTCTCCCTGAGGCAGGTGCAAGCTCTGAGCAAAAGACTGTTCAATATTCAGAGGAAGGAGACCCTGTGCTTTGATACCTCATGGCATTTTTGTAATATGGGTAATAAACTCCCAGAATTTTCAGTCTGTATGGAGATGACCAATTAGTTACATCAAAAAGTGCATCATGGTGTACCTCACTCCTACAGCATGCTAGGAATCTGCTGTAGGTATATGTGGATGTAAAAGTCCATTTCTCTTTTGCTCCTGGCTGTTTGTGCAGGTATCATGCGATGTGCTCATAGCCTGTATCAGCTGCTTGCGTTTTAGTATGACAACATGAATTTTCAAAATGGAGAGAGAAATCCCATTTTAAGTATACTGTGAGGGGAATATGTTTCAAAAATCACAAGAAAGACTTTAACATCTTCCCCTCTAGAAGGAAATTGCTGATGTTCTCATTTTATATCAGATAAATCTTTGAGTGCTGCAATGTTTACATATTTAAATGCAGATTTGAAATGGAAGCAGTGACTAATTAATTTAGCTCAAGCTCTTAACATTTACATTATTTTAATTTTAATTGAGCATTTTGTTCACAGGTTTAGGGGTTTTCACTGCAACTCAGACTACGCTTTTAAGTAGTTTTATGCCAGCAAGGGTCAGAAAGAGAGAAAACTGTATGGGAAAGAGGAAGTTATAGGTTTGTTGCTAGGAATCTGAAAACAAAAGGCTCTGCTGCTAGCCCACTGCATCTACTCTGCATTTCAAAAGGGATGTTTTTGATTTCTTTTGCATGAAGTGGAGCCAGAATTGGAATCTGCAGCTCTCAATTCAATTGAGAATAAACTTCAGTGTCATGGCTGTGAGCTGATGATCGCTGGGTGAAGGAAGTCTGGGGAGATGCTTTTTCTAAAGTTAACAGCATTGCAAAAGTAAGACAGGGCAAACTACATGATCTTAAGGTCCTTTCCGACCCTAACTATTTCTATGATTTTATGATTCTGTGATCTTCTGCTCATATGAGACTGTTCCAAGCTACCTACTTTGAGGAGGGGATGTGCAGGCAGAGAGCTTTTTACCTGCAGGCTGCCTGAAAAAAAAGCAAGAAGCTAAACCACTTTCCCTGCTTTGCTGTTCCACCTCTAAATTTCATTGCCTATGAGATATAATTACCCATACTTCTGTTCTAATTTTTTTTTTCAGTAACTTCACTCATTCTTCCATTAATTTCCTACCATACTTGAGTTACACAGTGTCCAAAATGAATGTAAGTGGGATTGGACAAGACCATTGCACTGGTGGTTGTCCTGACAATGAGGAGATAAGAATTATTTCTCCCCACGGGTTCTGGTAGATTGATGCAGAGGGTCAGTCCAGTAGGTACCAGTGTAATAACAATTTTCCCCTTTTTTTCCCCCAAAGTGAAAGAAGAGACTTCTACCGGTGCCATTTGGCACTGAGCTGCAGGTGCATAAATCTCCTGCAATGGTAAATGCAGAAAAGGTCAGAGCACCTGGAGAGCAAAATGCACTCGAAACTTGTAAAATTAGAACTGCATGGGAAAGATGCTGCTTTGCCTCTGCTCTTGTCTTCTCTGAGTATAAATTCTTTTTAGCTCAGGTTGTTTCTTACTCATGTAGGAGACTGGGTTTGTGTTGCACTCAACACTGGTATGTAATTTGGACCTGTAGGTGGTAATGCAGTATAAATACTGGTGCTTCTAAAAACATTGAGCAGACAGAAGTCTAGAAGCAGTGGGTCTAGGAGCTGGCCTGCACTTTCATACAACAGAAAATTTGTTTTGTAAATCATGACTGGGCTTGTGTTAGAATTTTTCTCTCCTTTCCGTAATTCATACAGAGACAGCAGTGATTGCCCCATATGAAATTCTAGGAATCAGCTGTGAGCATCCCTATCGGCAAGGGAAGGGGAAACAACCCTCTAGAAAAGAGCTGCTCTGCAAATGGGTCAGCATTCATATCTAAAGTAGTCTGTAACAGTTATTTTGAAATACTGAAGCCATCCAGTTTGAATAATACCTGATTCTCCTCTTGCATCGGAATGGTTATTTATGCAAAAGATGAACTTCAGACTATTGAAAATATTAAAAATGGTTAGTGTAGGCTCTAAACAGCAGAGCTTCTGTTTCTGATTTTGCTAGCTGGAGTGGTTTTTTCTTTTTTCCTGGCTTTGTGGCAAAAGCAAAGTGAAAGTTTTGTTAAAATCAAATCAAAACAAGGAAAGAAGACCCCACCAAAATGAAGTGAATGTTGGCGGTTTGTTTCCTTAGTTTTGGCCTAAAGGGCCTAGAAAGGGTAAAGATACAGCATATGTCACTAAAAATCAAGGTGTACATTGAAACTATGTTGTCATAACTACTGTGAAATGATAGGCTAAAGTAAACATTTATACTAATGATGTAGGTTCTAACAGCATCAAGGAAATATGGAAACAAAAGCTGACAGAGGCTCATAATGATCAAAGCCAATGTTGTTTCTGCTTGAGCAGACAATTTTGATTTGAAGGTAAGCGTGCTTGTGGTATACTTTTCACCAGCTTGTCGATCAAGGGAGACAAGGGGCTCTAGAAAACCTGCTTCAGTACATTACATATTCTATATTCTGTTCTGTATTTCTTGTGCTCCAAAAGTCCTTCTGGGATTTCTGCTATGGTGTTTGAGATGATTTTAAAATCTCACTATAGGAAGATAAACAGAGGAGGCAGAGTAACAGGCCTGTGTAAAAAACCAGCATTCGGTAGTGTTTGCTTTTTATTTTAGGCCCTTGAAGGAAGATGATCACCACAATGATTACACATTAATATGCAGAGCAACACGGTAGTGTCAATTTAAAGCTAAAACTGTGTCTGAAGAACCAGCTTGTTTATGTCTACTGGCACTTATTTGTTTCAGTTTGTTTATATAAACAATAGCTTTTGCTGCATTGTGACACATGGTGCCACTTACAGGAGGATCTGGTAAAACATTGCTATCAATTGCAAGTCACAGATTTTGCCCCCCTAGCAAAAGGTAAAACATAAATCAATTATCTTATGGAAGAGTACTTGATGAGCTCAGGAGAATTGCCTGTCCGTTCCTCCAGTGTGTTTTGTGGGGTTTCATAAGAAATCCTTCCTCTCACTTGTGTTCTTCAGTATCACACATATGCAGATGAAGTGCCTCCACTCTCCTCAGTGGCGACTGTGTGTGAATTGCTGAGGTGCTTGTACTGGAGAGTTATGGTTTTTTGGTTTTGTTGTTTGTGGTTTTTTTGTTTGTTTTTGTTTTTTTGTTTGTTTGTTTGTTTTAATTAGAAAAATACAACGTATTTGTTATTCATGTCATGCTGTTTCAGCAAACTTGTCTTTCCTTTCATGCTCTCTTCTTCTCCCAAATTGAACTGAATTGCTCTCCCTGCTTTTTTCCCCCCTGTCCTATCACAGTCCATTCCAGAGCTACAAAATTACCCTTCTTCAAATTTCCAAACTGCTTCATGCCAATTGCTTATCTTTTGATCTTCCCATCTCTCCTATTGCTCTTCAGAGTTTTAAACCCAATACAGACAAAACAGAAATGCACTTTGATTTTTTTATCAGCATCTACTGGTTTCAATTCTATGGTATTTATACTTGTAAGAGAGAAGAAGAAATTGGCAAATGGTGACTGAATGGAAGGCTGGAAATGTTGATGGTGCGCTGCTTTCATAGATACTATAACATGATGAGAGTGTTAGCATGTTTTAGCCTGACTCAAGCCCTAATCTTCAGCCTGTTATTGATGCTGATAACTGTAGTTGAACTGGTATGACTGTGTGGGAGCTAATCTGTCCTCTTTTTATTTGTGCTAGCGCATGTCTTTGTATTCCAGCTTCAGTTCTGACTTAAATATAAAGGAAAACTATAGAGAGTTGTACCTGTCAGCTTCTTCATACGTAATATAATGCCAAGCTAAAAGAGCATGCTTATCAAAAGGTCTGTATGGTTGTAGTTTGGGAGCAGAGTTGTTTGCTATTTGTATTAAGGGCTCGTGGAGTTTGATACCAGAATAGTTTTTGAAGTCTACTCTTACAAAACCCTGAAGTGGAAAGAGGTAAAAGGAAAAGGAGGAAAATTTACTCTCCTGTTCTGCTCCTGATATTAAGCAAATTATTCTTAGTTTGGGGGAAGGGGACATTCCTTCTGTTTACTGTGGTACTGTGAGGTGAGGAAGAAGAAAAGGAAGAGGAGAAAGATCATGAGAAGGAGCTCTCAGTCTTGGTACCTAGATTGGTGTTTTGTTTTGTTGGTGGTGTTTTTTTTCAGCAGTTACCAATTTTAAGTATCACCACTATCGAAATATAGTTAATTGTAATCTTTGAAGGCAGCTTCTAGCTATCACTTGTGTTTAGTTGAGAAAATCTAGACAGCACTCCCATCATCTGGTGAATTCCAGCATTGACTGAATACATGAAAGTGTGATAATTCTGCAACAACTTAAAAGGCACTGTCCTCAAATTTTAAGGGGATGCAACACTAAACCTTACAATATTAGAGCTTTTTCGATAGTTTTAAAGTGAGCCTGTAACTGGTGCTTGCACATTTTGTGTGTTTGTGAACATTCAGCTGGGTAATGACTGCTTCACGCAAACAAAGGAGGGATTTCAGAGCTCATTTCATGAAATCAGGCCCTCAGGAATGATACAGCTCCTTTTCTCTGTAGTTCACCTACTGTATCTCTTAATCTCTCCACTGTTAAGCTTTCTACAGTAGAGTAATAGCAGCAAACATAAAAAGAAAAAAGTTACATATGTGCATAATTTCTTCCAATATTATTAATCCTACAGCAAACAATTGCTAGATTAAATGTTCTAATTTGAAAATGCAATTGCAGAACTTTGTAAGAAAGATCTCAAGCATTATAATTTCCTTATGAAAATCTTGCTATTAACCTCTAGATTACATCATCCATATTGCATTGTACTCTTTGCTCTTGTTAAGGCAAACGCAGACATAATGGCAGGGGTGTTACAGTGAAAATGGACTGCTGGAGAAAGAAGTCTTTTGGTGTTGAATGTCAGTTGTAGGCCAAAATATCTTGGACTAAGGTATTAATTTTCTTGATTGGCATAAAACCAAATAATGTTAGCAGAAGACATTTTTAAATCAAAGTTTGCAGAATTTTTTAATTAGGAACCCAAATTTCCATGTGACTTGTTTTGGGTTTTTTTGTTAGCAGTCTGTAACTAAAATGCTCTCCTGCTTATTCCAAGTGAATATTGATTTGCAGTTGGGTCATCCCAGAGCAAATGTGTGATTAACTGATGGGAATACTGGGTTGTCTTCGTTCTGTCCTGTGTTTTTAACAGCAATACATTTATGGGATACATGTACTGCATGGTTGGTCAGTCTTGGGAGCAGGCATAGATTGCTGTGAAAAGATGACACAGTGTCACGTTTGGTTTGGTGTGTGAAGTAGAATGTATTTTTAAAACAATACCTTTAACCCGTGTCTGTTTCTGCTTATAACCATAAATTCCAATTATCTTACAAACACTGCTCTTTGTTCAGCTTATTCTGCCAGATGTAGAGATGTGCAAAAATACTACTCCTTCAGGAAACAGAGCCAAAATTGTCTTTTTCTTGCAAACAAAGCAATACTTTGCACTTCCCAGTATGATGTCTTCTTAATTAGAGAAGAGGCATTGCTGAAGGTCAAAGCCTGTGACACTTTATTTCACTCAGGGTGAATCTTACCTCGAGGAGTCACCAGCTTCAGCTGTCACAAAGAGATGCTTTGGCATTGGAGGCAGAGCTGCTTTCAGAGTGCCTGAGGAAAGGGTTAGAAAGACAATGTGTATCACATTTCTCTGAGATAGCATATGACTGCTACCTGAGCTTTGAAATCCTTGCTCTTAGGTGCTGAATTTTTAGTCTTTAGAGACTGGGGGGTTATTTTTGTTTGTTCATTTGTTTGTTCTTACAATCAGGTGATTTAACTTACTGTTTTGTGACTGTTCTGTAGCAAGAATGGCTGTTAGTGATGAGCAAATATATATGTGCTGAGGTTTTGTGTGATACTGCATTTTCATGGTGTTTTCACAGAAGTGTTTTCATGGAAGATGTTAACCCTCCCCCACCAAACTTGGATTTGGGGAAAAAGATGTGTTTGCAACTAGTTACATGTAGAAGTGGAGAGCAGAAGTGTAAAGGTAATGGTGTGCAGACCTTGGAAATGGGAACCCTTGCAATGGCTGCTGGTTGAGATCTCCCTGAGAGGAGGGGAAGTTTTGTCTTTACCCAGTATTCATCTAGCAGAAACAGAGAGAACCATAGCCAAGGTTTGCACAGAGTGGATGAGAGCTTTATCTTGAGTAAATCGGTGCAGTTAAAGTCAAGTCGGCTCTGGCTTCAGCTGACATAAAGGGATGTTGGTCCATTTTTCTCTCATTAGGGTAAACCTGTTATGTTCTCAAGCAACTCCATGGTATTCCAGTGATAATTTCAATATTGGAATTTGACAGAAATGTTTGTTGTGCTTGCATACTATAATTTTATATACTTATTAGGTCTTTGTCCTATCTCGGCTAAATCTCTGCCTTCCATTCGGATAGAAAATAATACAGTGTACCTCAGGATTTTTCCTTGAAGTATCTATTTGAAACATTTCCAGGAACTGATACTGAGTTTGTAAACGCTGCAGTGTATTCAGTAAATGGTCTTTTACTCTATAGCTAGCGCTTTCCAGATGCTTTCAGGTTGTTAGGCCCATTCAAGAAATTTTCCATTTGTTGCACTAGATACACTGTATGTTTTGATTTGTACTTTGTAATGGTTCTGAATCCTGCTCAACTGACAACATGTGTCTTCTCGCAGGGCAAATTTATTCTCTGTTATCAGTATTTCTAGAATTTTGATGAAGTCTTTGTTTTCCATACATTTTATCAAGCAATATCCTAAGTTACAGGTAGGATATCTCATCTAGCCTAGGAAATGATCCACAGGGACTCAGATGAGAGACTGAGCAGGCACTGCTTGGGCAGCCTGCATCCTTGATGCGACTCTGCTGTTTCAGCAGTGTTTCAGCTGGTGAGAGGCTGCTGTTCTTTCCCGCTTTATGCCCTGGCTCTCCAATTACTTTGCTCAAAATAAGAGTTACTGTAAAGTACAGTGTTAAAGTTCAGCATATTAAAGAACATCTATTGTTGACCCAGCAACAACTTTGGTTAAAAAAAATGTATATAGGACTAGAATATCCTTTTGAAAGAGAGAAGTTTGATCTAGGTGGAAAGCTCTTCATTGCCTATGCTGAAGTTGATAAATTAATTTTTCAATTAAATTTTTAAATTTTTATTTTATTTTGCTTCCTCAACTTTGTAATTTAAAGTTTTCCCAGATGTTTTTACGTGTAGGATTTTCTCTTAGAGAGAAGTTCTTGTTGCAAGCTTCTCTTGCAAACAGGTTTTCCCAGTTATCTCTAAATCATTTGGCATATTTCTATTCTACTGTCAAAATGCAATGGATTAATATAGATCTGTCATTCTTACTTGTCTGCAGTCATATATATGTATGCAGGCCAACTCATTTCCACCAGTAGAGCTTTAATCTAGAAAATTAGTCCTATATGTCTGCACTTATTGTTGCATTTCTGTTGGAAACCTGGCAACTATTTAAACACTTTTACTATGGCTAAAATAGCAGTTAGAGCTTGTCAGGGTAAGGTGTATATTTTATAAATATCAAATGTATCTGCATAAATAATAAAGCAAACTTTGGAAAATGTTATTCTCTGGATAAAATGTATAACTTTGCAAGGTTCTTATGTAGAATGGGAAAAGTTCTTGAAGAGACTGTCACTATGACAAAACTTGTAATTGAAGTTTTTCAAGCACTGTCAGAGTACCTTCACCTCTAGTATTCTTGTTCTATTGAAGAGATGTAAATATCCCCCTGATATCTGCTATTCCATTATATTGATGAAACTGTGGGCTAATGCATACAATTCGGTTTTATGCATATAGATTTATTAGTTGGGTTTTTTCCAAGATGTCTTTTTATCATGCTAGTAAGTAGTCATAAAAGGTGTGCTTTTCCTTGTCATATGTCAATGAGAAAATTTCTGCAGCTTTAATTTTAGTAAAATGTTTAAACCAGAACATCAACAACATCAGTATATTTAGCATCCGAGCCCACATTTGAAGTAAACATGCAAGGTATGAAAGGCATAAACTCTCTATAAATGTTTTCATATTTAAAATCTCCTTGAATGATAACCTTTGAGGAAAAAGTTGTTTGTGCAGTGATTGAGAAGCAGCCTGACTTTTTCACATTGACTCTTGCCAAAATTACCTTTTGCACAACAGTGAACAAAAACCTAATTTAATTTGTTTTATGATGCATAAAGATGAGCTGGAAGGGTTTGTTTATTCCTTTCCTGCTTCTTGACCATAGTT
Source organism: Agapornis roseicollis (assembly GCA_002631895.1). Taxonomy (NCBI): domain Eukaryota; kingdom Metazoa; phylum Chordata; class Aves; order Psittaciformes; family Psittacidae; genus Agapornis; species Agapornis roseicollis. The sequence continues at coordinate 153,314 of NDXB01021198.1, forward strand.
ATATTTGGAGCAGCTAATCTTCCTTAGTTTTCCTGGACTTCTCCTTTGAACATGGAAAAGCTTTTTAATGTCCACTTTGATTTTACTTCAATGAGAGGGGTGTGTATGTATCTTCATTTTACTGTATAAGCCTTTTTTCTGAGCAGTTGTCATTCTTTGGCAGAAGCTGGTACTGGTAAAACAAACAAGAAAAACAACTATAGTGTCTAAAACTTTCTCCTTATCTCTCTGTTTACACAGAAGTAGAGAATAGTATCTATGGTTACTGGTGTCCTAAATTGTCTATTTGCATTTTCTTAGTAAGATGTGATAATCAGCATTTCTTCAGTTAAAAATATTCTCTTTTATATGTTGGTGTTTTCCACACCTTGTCATTACAAGGAAATAAAATACCAGTTTTCCAGTTCTCTGGTCACTTCTTTTTTCTTTCCATTTATTTATTTATTTATTTATTCTGTGTCCTGTTGTTAGATGTAATAGGACAAATTGGTCCAAACGTGGCACATTTCTGGGTGCAGGTGCCTTCATGCTTCAGTCATTACCTACATAATTGTTAGTCGAACTTTAAAAATGTTATTCCACTGCTACTCATTAATCTGGTAACAAACTGGGGATGTTATAGTTGAGGTGGTGGCAGGATTTCCATTACTAACTATTTTCTTCGGCAGAAGGAGCAGTTAGTGCCTGCCAGCAAAGGAAATAGTATATGATGCTGGCTGCCTGGTGCAGCCAGCAATTCAGAGTTCTCCGTCTAGCTGAACTCCAGTCTCACTGTCCTGAGATCATCCCTGAAAGGCAGCACACAGGTAGGGAATTCTGATTAATTATTAATGCATTCTAAGGAGTGTAAATAACACATGGATGGGGCACATAGGGCCTGATGAATTGCATATACTCCTCCCAGACCCCTTTTTGTGTCTGTGGACTTCAGCCCTGTTCTCTTACAGGCTGGCTGAGGTGATGGGGGACTGCATCCTGGGTGTGGGAAAAGTTGGTTTTTAATAAGTATCCAATCAGTTAAAAAAATGCAGCTATTCAATTCAACAGACTCGCAGGTTTCAAAGGAAATGAATTGCATTCAGATTTGAAAAACTACAAAAGAAATTAAAGCTGATGCTTGTAAAATAATCATGGCATATGCCATCAATGTCACAAGATAAAGATATACATCATCTTAATAAATCACCTCAGTTGGTATTATTGGCTTGTACTGAGTTATGCAGACAAGGAACTCAAGTTTATTTGTGAATCACTTTTTGTCCATTATATAAATCAAGGAATGATATTTCAGTGTTTGAAACATCTGCCTCTTTTCTTTATTTTGTGTTTTCACTTTCTGAGTGTTTCACTCCTTTGTGAGTCCCACACTGCATATAGCATAGTTTATTTTCTGAGACTTCTGGTCTCACAGATTAACACCACGGAAAGCACATTTGCATTTGACATCACATGAATGTTTTTAGGAGGATCACACAGCAGTTAAGGCTGTGTTCTGAAAGGATCCCGCCTCTTGGTGCCATGAGCTTCCAGGTCTGACCACCTGTATGGTGTATGCACACACCATTGGAAAACAGGGTTGGGATATAGCTTGTAGCATTTACATTCAAAAAAAGCATTTATCATGTAAAATCTGCATGAAGTTGATAGCTCTCACTTCTTTCATCAATGTCTTCAGCTGGCCACTAAAAAGGGATGAGTGTGTGTTACCTTTATTTTGTACACTTTTGTCCAGACCATTCCTGCTCTGCAGCAATCCCTACATTGAGTGAGACTGCATACCCATTTATGGTATTTTTCATTTTAGTGGCAAGTTCATACTGACACTGTCTTGTGGAGTTCTCATTTACTAAGGCCTGATTTCCCTATTGGCAATCTGTTTTCCTACTTGGTACAAATACAACAGTTCTGTGAAGGCCATATCAGAGCCCATATTCCAGCCTTACCTGTAATTCAATTATGATGTTATCCTTCTCTGCCCTTTGATTTTAGACCTAGGATTTGTAGTCAGTTTTCCATTTTCATCATATGCCACTTTTGCTCTTTTTTCTGTTACTATCCAGTCTTCTGAATCTTTTTTTATTACCTAAAACTCCTATAGACCCTTTGACATCCTCCTTCACATTTAACCATTTGCTTGTTGTTCTTGTTATCACTGTCTGTCTTCTCAGTCTGCCTAATTGGATGTTTTACCTTTCAATGTAATTTTTCTCCTTTATGCTGTTCCTTGTGTTTAAAGACAAATTTGAAAGAAATCTAAGTCTGCCTATTTTAGAGTTTAATTATTTTCTTATTTTTCTTAGTGATCTGTGGCAGGTATGATGGCAGCACTTGTTCACTGTGTCCTGAGTGAGTAAGATCAAGACTTCTGTAGTCCTTCTTCAGGAGGTTCTTTTATCCAGTCAGAATCATGTTACTGTCACACTGCAGTGCTCTTGAGCTTCGGGCATTGGAGTAAGAGAAGAAAGAAAGCCCTGTTCTGCTCTGAGCACTGAATTTGGTTTGCATTGTAGTGGAGAGTGAAGGGTTTGCTTTAAATATTTAAGAGGATTTGTTCTTCCACTGTTGCATCTTCTTTCAAGACTTTAGTATATTCTTCATTGCACTGGCAATCTCTATCTCTTCCTCAAACCCTTGATTTTTGTATTGCAGATCTATTCCTTCCTATGTCTTCTGTTCCACTGAATGCAATTTTAGAGACATGGTTTCTGAGGTGTGTGTGATTCCATGTCATCTCCACTGCCAGACAGACCACTTGTTTGCTCTGTTCCCCTTCTAGCAGCTGCCATTGATTCTACATGTTCTGCAGCACTGATCTACATTTCCACCTCCCCGTGAGCTTTTCCACTTCATCTTCTTTGAGGGTTGTGGAGAGAGGATTAATCTGCAAGGCTGTTCCCCTGAATTTAGAGCAGAACTGTCTGCTTCAGACTTGTATCACTTTATAACCACAATCACTCACCCAATGAGAAAGTAGGTAATTCTGACTTGGTTTAACCATTTCCAAATACATATACTTTTTGGCAAGTTACTGTCCTACAAACTAGTACATAAGTTGGAAAGTCATTTTTAATGAATCCTTTGCGGTACAGATGGTTTGGGAACATATTGCCAGTTGTGCCAGTTCCTGAAGACTGATGGGTGGTATTTACAGTGTCACAGTTTACATTTGTGTGTGGTAATTGGATTTTTCTTAATTAGGGAAAGTGGGTGGACAGTTTTGTCACGTAGCAATGTCCTCACCAATTAAGAGGATCAATAACTTTCTTCATGGAGCCTCTAGACCAAATATACACAGAGCAGATACTTGAACTGGAATAGATGAGTAAGGTAATTGCGTACCTGAGTTGTCTTCAGTAAATGAATGCTATGTGCTAAAGCAGAGTCTAGTTTCAGCTGGATGGAAGCCAGCAAATACATTTTTTTTTTGTTGTCTAGCTGCCATTTTTAGTGCTATTTTCTTTCTTATAGAGAAATAAACTCCTGTGCAGAGCAAGACCCTCAAACACAGAAATCTTGCCTAGTGCCATTTTTTTAAAATTTTTTAATTATTTTTGTTATTATTCTAAAATTGTATTAAAGAAAACATAATCTTTGTAGTGCCTCTTCTGCACCACCATTGATTTTACCTTGTAAGGCATGCAGCAGATGACCCTAGGGTACAGATGATTGCATGCTGTGTATTCGCATGCTGCTCTTCAGAGGACTGGAGTTCAAATCATGCTCAAAGCCCAATTCAGTTAAATGTGAATTCCCAGAGCTGTGCTGTGCTTTTCTTTTAAAGCACAGAAAATACCAACCTGTGAGACTGTTGTACCTAATTGTTGTCTTTTTCCAAACATAATTTTTTGTTTTTATCCTGACTGAATAACTTAAATGATTGAGTCTTTCTTTTTTTTTTCTTTTTATTTTATTAGAAGAGGAGTGCAGGAGAGTGGTATTTAATTTACAATTACAATAGCCACCCCATTGTTGTTGTTAATAGTTTGCCATTAAGAGACTTTCATCCTAGAAGATCAAAAAAGCACTTTACAGACAATATGCAGTGATGGCTTAGACACTGCTGAAATGAAGCTGTCTCCATAAGGAAATGTAGAGGAGCATCAGAAAGGCTGGGGTAGCCTTTTAAGAAAAGAAACAAAATGAAAAGCAATTTCTCTGCCTAGAGGTAAATCTTGAACTGTGGGGGGTGTGATAACTGAAAGTGGTCATCTGAGTGATTATTTCCTTGAACTTTATGTAGATTTGAGCATATCCAGGTGGGGCATGGGAAAATCCTTAGCCTAGATTGGAAAAGGCTGTGGTGTATGAAGAGCTTGCAAACAGTTCCATGTTGCTCCCTGATTCTATTTCCCTCCATTCCCAGAACAGAGAAGCACTGGGGAAGAGAAACTTCAGATTAGTACTGCGATTAACAGCCAAGAGCTTTGAGAGTAAATGACCTTAATTTTTGTAGGTGAACCTGAAGAGATGGATCTCGATGAATAGTTTCTAATGACTGATACTGAGAAGTGACAGGCAGACTGGGGACTGTGTGGAAATGATAGAGACCGCCAGTGAATATGAGCTACTGAGGATGTTATCATCATTTGAAAATTCATCTTATTTTAATTAGAGAAGCCAAGTGGGATGAAAATTGCAAATTAAGCTATTGAAATCTATTGAAGTTGTTTAAACAAATAGTTTTGTTTGCCCTCAGTTTGTACTGTCCAGCAACTGACATTATTACTTGGATCACAGTTGTTGTGGAGGTTTTTACTGTGTGTCAATTCAGGCTAAGGCATCTTTTTTCTCTTAAAAAATGTAAAAAAGTAGACAGTTTCCTGCCCTGTCTCATTAGCTTCCTCCATGCTACACCATGCAATGGAATGTTTCATAGTTTTCACTGCCTTGTTCATCTGGAAGTTAGCAACTCCTTGTCCTGTAATAGTGCATTGTGTTATTTCTTCAGATAGCTATAGAAGAGCAACAGATGCTGAAATGCTGTGCTGCTTTCTGTCTCTTTTGCCTTGAGAGCAGCTTTTTGAAGACAGTACAGACCCAGGTTAATACACTACAAATAGACTTTAACCTACAACAGCTTATAGATCTTACGTAGACACTGAGTTTTATGAGAAATAAATTTATGAACAGTATTTTCAAGCCAAGAGGGGCTTTGAAACCCATCTTTTAGATGGTCTCTGCTGGGAACTGCTGCTCACATGGCTGAAGTTGGCTCCCTAGTGGAGCTGCTTCTTTCCTATGCAGGTGGTAAAATACTCAGTATTTTTTCACCAGTGTGTGCAGAGAAGTTCATTAATTGGCCTGTCCTTCATCCATTCTTGCCAGCACTCTCTGCCTAACAGACATGGATTTTGGCAGATGGATACGATAACGTCATTATCTAGAAATAACTGATGCTTTACTTGATCTCGCTGTAGACATATTTTTTAATATATAAACTTGATTGCTGTAGCCAGCTTCTCAGGCTGCTGGATGGGTTTTTGAGCTCCCTTCAGTGCATGTGTATGGAGCAGTTGTGTTCCTGTTTCACATCGCCAGCCAGGTATTAGATATGGCAAGAATCCCAGCCCAGTTTTGCTGCTGGAAGGAACCTGTGTATCTGGAAGTGAGGAATATGTGAAAAGCCAGGATGCAGCAACCTTGACTCCTTCTAGAGTCCTTTGCATTCATGACTGTTTCAAAGACAGTTTTGTGAGCTAGACCAACAACCCACACTCTGCAAGTCACCCTAGTGAGTGAAATCACTGATAAACAGCAGCTATTCCAGCCTGCTGTGAGCAAGAGCTACAGTAAAAGCATCTACCTTTTGATACTTTAAAGAACTCCCAGGGCATTCAGAGTGAGATCTTAAATGCATTCTTCAATAAAGGGAGAGCCCTGTGAATCTTTACCCTTGTTTACTAGTAGCTAGAGGTAAAATCGCAGGTAAATTGGGGTCTGAGAAATTTCTAAGGAATGTTAGTTAATGAAATGTTGCAAGATTTTACAGCTGGAGCTCAGCAGTAGGATACACAGAAGAACAAACTGGAAAAATGGGTAAGGGGCTGCATGATGCTTGAACTTAGTAAAACAGGGAAAAAATGAGATATTGGAGTTAAAATACAGTCTGGAAATGATTAAAGTATGATCATAAGCCTGTTATTAATGAGAGGGTTAGCAGGAAAATCAAGAAATATTTATGCTCTTGTGGAGACTCATTAAAAGGATGGAGCACTGATCACAGAGGATTTCAATTACTTCAAATTTGACTAGAATAAGAATTGTTCAATGCCTGAAAAAAGACACATGTTGTAGTGTAAGATTGTTTTCTCTTTTAATTTATATAAGCAAGTCAAAACAAAAGAATATCTCAGAGGATATTTTGGACATAGTCCCAGGAAATGAAGCAGGACCTGTATGATAAATAAGACAGATGCTGGTGAGCTTTTATAAGGTTGAGTGATCATAGTGCTGTTGGATTTGAAATATTCATGAGGCTACAATATGTACAAAGAGTAGTGGCACAAAAATATTAAACTTTGAAAAGTCAGTATTTGAAGAAGTGTGTAATGAATAGAAGAAAATTGATGGGGATGCAACTATTGTCCCCAAAACTGTTATAGGAGAATGGAGGAAATGTTTTTAGGAACAAATAACAAAGATGCAATCTACATTCTTTCCAATAAAATGTAAATGCCAAACATGTCATCAATCATCTTGAGGCAACATTGTTGCAGTGAAATAGAAGACTGCAAAGGGATTAAAAAGAAGAACCAGACTTGGTAAATTTTATAAAAAGGAAAATAGCATAGGAACAAAAATAATACATGAAGAATACAAAGTGAGGCTTGCAATACCATAGAAAATAGCAAGGCAATTATGTTCTGAAAATGAAACTTTCTTCTCCCTAAAAGTCATAATGGGAATTAGACAGATTATAACCAAGTGAAGTTCAGTTCAAAAATAGCCCATCTGTTCCTGACACTTTATGGCTTTCTAATACGATTTTTTTTATCTTCACATACCTCAGTTCTTGTGCTTCAGAATTATAGTGTGCATGGGTTTGCTGACCTACCTTTCTGACTAGGATGAGCTCTATTGAAGATGCTGTTTGTGACTTTAGCGTTTAATTTTCCTGTGCAAATTACCAGTTAATTCCTAGTGTTCTCCTATTCCTTTTATGACCATGCTGCCCATCTTTCGAATTTACTGATCTTATACAGGATATCAATATTTTAAAACTAGGTTAAGTTTGACTCTACATGCTCAACTAAGGGTTAAATGGAAACAAGACTCTCTTCTCCCCATGCTAACCAGGAGTACTTAGACACTGGGTTTGAAATTAAAGGTTTACACAATGAGTCTAGTCTGCATAACCACCTCAGTGATGCCCCTGGTGTCTTGCCCTGATAGCCAGAAAGTGATATTTTGATTATCTGAGGAGCCAGGCCAAAGCACACAGACTGGTATTGCCAAAATAATGTCTAGTGATTATGCTTTTTCATAGCAAAGGGGGCTTTAAGCATTAGGTTACTCTCACTCGTCAGGAAGTTAATATCACATGCTCTCAAAAATGAAATACTGATTGCTCACAGTCACTATTTTCTATTAAAGGCATGAAAATGGCTGAAAATATTGGTGTAGAATTACTAAGAGAAAAGGAGTCAATAAAAATGAATTCCTGCTTTACTGATTGCTGGTACTTCTTGGCTGGCTTAGCAGAGGTCCTATGTGCACAGAAGCAGCCCACTGAAGTTCGTGGAGTTATGCCAGTGCTGAGTATTATTTGAAATCTTTATACATGAACAGAATAGACCTCTCACAGTATGAACTACTGTATTTTCTCATTAATTTGCTGATGATTTCAGTTCCTTTTCTGCAGTAGTTGCCAAGTTTTTCCTCCTCAGTATTCCAAATGATGCCTTGTTTTGTAGCAAATAACTCTTCTATCTTTACATGCAATATTAATTAAATATCAGTGGCAAAGACCTTGTGGGATCTGATGGCTCAGCTGTGTAAAGACTCAAATTCTTTATTTGAACCTCGTTTACTCTTTTCTTGTGACTTACTCTATGCCAGGAGCAGTAATTACATATTTCTTATGCAAGACTGATGGTTCATGATTGTTTCACAGTTATTCTAAAGATTAACTAGTGTTATCTGCTGTGCTCTTCGATTGCTCAAGTGGAGTTATAAGATGTCTCACATTTTGTGTCTAATTAACAAGACTGACAGATTTGGAACAAAAATTAACTTGAGACCTTCCTTGTCTCCTGAACTAAAACTGTGTTCTTAAACAATGTTGTACCTGGCATCATTAGAATTCTGTAATTCTAAATTGATCTTTCAGACTGTAAAGGAAATCTCCATGGCTGCAGTGCACCAGAAGATGAATATCCAGTTCTAATCATTATTTCATTAAGGTTTTTTATTTAAGTGAGAAAATGGCTTAATGATCACTTACTGTTGACCACCAGCTCTTCATAAAAGACTGGAGGCTCTGTCAGGGGAAGGGAACTTTTGACCTCTAGCACTACTGCTATGTAGCTGAAATGGATAGTTTCATTACTGGAAGGCTCTGTTTTCTACAAATTGCTGTCATTCTGATTAATCAACCTTCCACACTATTCCTTTCAGGTATATTCTGAACACGTGAGTCAGTGTTTTTAACTTGTCCAGGATTTGTCTTATGTCTGAAATACCCATGTGTCCCATGTCAAAGACGGACTTTTGTGTCAATTCAGGAACTCCTACCTATCAAAATGAAAAAGAGAACCACAAGAAACAAAAAGACAGATGAAAAACAAATGGTGAAAATGAAGTCAAAAGAGTTGATATCTTTCAAGGTTGAAGCAGGCAAACATGTAAACAAGCTGGTTTTAACTCTCTTTTAGATCATTCCTAACTCTTAATTTCTGTGGTTGTGAACCTGAAATTGTGTATAGAGAGTTCAGCTGTGGCTGATGTACTCTGGGAGAGGGATATTATATTTTAAGGGCATCTATCTGTGAAATATGGTTTGGAAAACACAGCTTGCAATATGAAAACTCCAAGCTTTGCCTTCTTCCTGTCCTGTCTCCCCCTCTCCATGAGATTTCTGCTATATAGGAGGCTTTGCTGCCTTTTTTTTTTTTTTTTTTTTTTTTTTATAATTTTTTTCCAAAATTTTTAAGGAANTAAACTTGTTTGCTGATACAGATGATTTGAAGAAAGGTTGATTTTTCTGTAACAGCCGCCAATTGTTTCTGCTTTCCCTTTTTGTGATCACAAAGGCAAACACTATGTAGAAGTTATTCCACAAGATTTCAAGGAAATACCAGAAAAGCAAAGATTTAGTATTTTGTAGTTTATAGGCAAGTTTGGTTAAATTTATTCCAGTTTTATATTTATGGAATCTTGTTGGTGATGATAAAGATCAAAGTAGCCTCTCCAATTAGTTGTACAGATATACATCAGTGGAGATGTTTCACAAAGTCCTAAATATACTGGCACCATAGTGAAGACATGCCTTTTAGTGCAGTCTTATGGGTCTGCCAGGTTTGGGGTTCATCCCTGTTGTGGTTTAAGCCCAGCAGGTAACTCAGAACCATGCAGCAGCTCGCTCACTGCCCTCCTTCTTTACTACCGGAGGGATGGGGAGGAGAATCAAAAGAATGTAACTGCCACAGGTTGAGATAAGCACAGTCCAGTAACTAAGGTATAACACAAATCACTACTGCTGCCACCAATAATAATAATGATGATAAGGGAAATAACAAGGGAAGAGAATACAACCACTCACCACCCACCAAATGATAGCCAGCCCAACCTGAGCAGTGAGCCAGCACTTCTGGGTAGTTCCCCCCAGTTTATATAGTGGGCATGATGTGCTGTGATATGGAATACCTCTTTGGCTAGTTTGGGTCACGTGTCCTGTCTCTGCTTCCTCCTGGCTTTCTCTCCTCCCTGGCAGAGCATGGAACTGAAAAAGTCCCTGGTCAGAGTAAACATTACTGAGCAACAACTGAAAACATCGATGTTATCAGTACTGTTCCCAGACTGAAAGTCAAAGACATGTCACTGCACCAGCTACTAAGAAGGAGAAAAATGACTGCTACTGCTGCACCCAGGACAGTCCCAAATCAGCTTCCTGGCTGCCAGTCCAACCATGCAAGTAGGAGTGTGCTACACAGAACAGGTACTGCAAATGCTGACCCTGGCAGGGCTTCTCTCCTTTTGTGTCCTCTCTTGGGTTTTCAGTATTTTGACCATATTTCATTCAATGGGTATTTTTTAACTCCCCTCTCTGTTTGTTTGTTTGGTTTTTTTTTTTCCCTCATTGAAGAAAAACCTTTGTACTTTTCTTATTTACAGGAATCGGATTCTCCTGCTCAACCTACCTTCAAACATTCATTGCTCTGTGGCTGATTTAATATGCTCTCTTACGTGCTTGATAACAGGATAAACGTCATGCTCATGAGCCCATCTATCTTGAAGTACTGAAAGGAACCCAGAATCCATCAGAGCTGGCAGCTACTCCTTGTTAGTCAACTCCAGGAGAGTCACAATTATAAAAATGTCTGGTAGTGGGTCCACATTTTCAACTGGTGTAAAAAGCCTTCCATATAAGTCAGTGGAATTGCAGCAATTTGTACCACACAATGGGATCTGTCTCACCATGTCCCTTGTTTTTGAGATGAAAATGTCCTAGTTGTTCTCTGATGTGAAATGGCTGTAGTGTTTGTACAATTCATGGTATAATCAATATCATTTTGTAAGACCACTATGGATGTGGGGATCTGATTCTTCTTCTTGTAGTTCAGGAGACAAGACTTGGAAGAGAATGCTCTTGCTTTAATTTTCTTTACCTGCAAAAGCAGTTTACAGTGCTCATTTATCATCTCTTAAGTATTTAAGAGCTGGGCTTGAATTTATGTGGTACAATGTGAATTTATGGGCTGCATGATGTGTTACAAAGTGTACACTCTGAATGTCTTGCTTGTTGTACCACTCCATGCTTACTTTAAAAATTCTTCCTCAACAAAGTTAGTCACCAACTTGTTGAACTTGAGACTCCTCTGAAGTCTCCTCCTTCTGTTATGAGAACCTTTTGATTCAGATTCACTTTTCACAGGAGAGCAGCTTCACTGTTGTTTCAATGGAAATTATACTTTCAGCCTTCTACTTACTCTGTAGGGTTTTTGGTGCAACCACTAGTTTTAGCCCACCTAATTTAATGGCTAAGTCAATAGTGTTCATATCTTCATCATTCTTTTCTTCTTTAAAACCTGTGTAGATTCTGATCTTTACATTCTGGGGAAACTTCCTTTCTTTATAGCATTACAAATATTCTGAATACATCACCAATATGAGTTGAAATTACATATAGAAGAAAACAGTGACCATAACCCATGGACAAACATCTCAAAAATGCTTTCAAAAGGTTAAAATTGAAACACAGGCAATAATAAGCTAAGCTGTTCTCCTTGGTCAGTGTGTACAGAAAGATGGACATCAAAAGAATCTTCTTTAAGTTGGTTTGAAATTAAATCTCTCCAGTGTTAATACTTGTAGGAATGAGGATTACTTTTCAACCCATTTATACCTCTGGTAATGAAATCTAAGAATTTGCTGCCTTATAGGAGTGTTGGGAGGATAGGAAGATTTGATTGTTTGTCTTGAGACCATATTATGTTAATTTTTCTGCCTAGACTATGAAAGCACAAAAAGCAATAACTCGCTTATATGAAGACAAAATTCTTAGTACGGTTGTCATGGAAACAAAGTGGAAGCAGCTCCTTTCCTTGAATAAATTCAATAGCCAGGCTAACAAAGACTGAACACACAACTTGTATACATGCTCCCACTGAATGGTACTGATAATGCAGCAGCAGTCTGCACCCAGACTTCTAAACATTGCTCATGTGTGAGGGGAGCTGGGACTGTTATGCTCCATTTTCCCCAGAATAGTTGAAGAAGGGATCTTGTGTTGTTGTTTGTGCTGGAGTGGGAGAAAAGGACAGTATTAATCTGTTCCGTCAGATGTGCACAGAGGTGTTACTAGAGAGGCTGCTTTTCATCTGTATTTTATGTTGGCTTGATTCAAAATTCAAGTTCATTAACCTTGGTAAATTTTTCTTTCTACTCTGAAGCAGACTTCAAGAGCCGTTCATTGGTACAAATCCTATTTATGCATACCAAGCTGGGTAATTATATTTGAGAAATCAAGAAGCAAGACCAGGAACTCCAAAGGAATATAATCTGTCAGAGTACCCAAAATAAACTATGGAACACTTGAAAAGCTTCAAACAGAGATGACTTTATGCACAGACACAGGAAGTTTCAGGGAACTGAGGCAGCTAAACTGAAAGTTTTGTGTGGCATTGTGCAACCTTAAAGTGTATTTTGTTCTTTCTTCAAAATGAATTGGTGTTGTGTTGCCTGAATGTCCCTTCATTACTCTCTTCACATTATTAAATGTGAGAAGGACAGGAAATACCTTTGTAAACCCTCATGCAGATTGGTTTTGGCTTGTGCAAGAATTCCACATTTGAGAAGCTTGACAGCAAGTACATTTTGTCAGCATTGCAATGTGTAGTCAGTATGTGTAGATGCCATGGAACAGCAGGCAGTATCATCAAAGTTCATTACCAGAGTAGCTTAGTAGAGTTTATTTGATTTTGTTAATCTCAGTCATGAGATGTGTTAGTAGAGGTTCATGTACATTTTATGTTGGGTGCAATGGGAAGCCTAGGGTGAGAGATGCACGAAAATTATCCATATTTCTGTTGATGCCTAATATGATATTCATTGGTTTATATAGTAGTACATCATAGAATCATAGAATAGTTAAGGTTGGAAAGGACCTGAAAATCATCTAGTTCCAATGCCCCTATCATGGGGGGGGGGGGGGG
>NDXB01021198.1:186337-229775 GCA_002631895.1 Agapornis roseicollis
AAAAAAAAAAAAAAAGAATGTGTTGTTTGGGGTTTTTTTAAAATGTCTTGATATTTTGGGGGGGTCCTGGAAAAGGAGGTACTTGAGCATGGATTTGCAATGGGACTTCCCACTCCTGTGGCTGAGGCAAGGTCAGCTGTAGGTCAGGATGGCCTTTGTTCTAGGCTGTTATTATTCTGCAGTTCCTTTTTCACACCTTCATTCCCATACGAAGCTGCTTTTGGCATCCAGCAGATGCATACATTCACAGAATATATTCCTGATGTAAAATAAGCTGATGTCCTCTTTGGATTCTAAAAGCCTCAGCAAGGGTAGCTCTGGGTTTGCTGTGACTGTGGTTGACTGAACTTGAATATACATCTGCTCATTACTAGATGATATATTTTTGAGAACTCATAGGCAGTGCTGCTGTCTCCTGACAGGTACTGGAAGAAGCCCTACTACTATTGCTTTCTAACTGCGTATAGGAATGGTATCTCCCTTATACACCTCATGTAAGGGCAGAGCTGGTTGGAAGGCTGTCAAGAGTAGAGGTAAAAATGTGTGAAATGTGTGAACATGCCAATTGGTGAAATTCACCCAGTTTGTCTGTTTGAATGAAGACTTTGTCAGAGAAGTTTTAAGATCCAGGGTGAAGCTAAGCATGAGTGGAAAGAGCAGTTTGATATAGTCAGCAGCCTGGGAGTGGACACTCTTCCAGCATGAGGATGGAACAGGTCTTCCTGCCATGAGTTAAGCAGAGCAGAACTGGCTGGGACTGAAATCTAGTGAAGTGTGGGGAGGTGAGAAATAGAGGAGGGAAAGTCTTCCTTTCCAGCCAGCTCTTAGCTGTGCTTTAGAAGGTAAATAAATGCCTTGCTGGCTCCTGATCCTGAGCAGGTGGACCCAGGGTCTGATCATGGGCAGAAGGAGCCAGTGGGAAAGTGGGAGAGATTTGCTGCTTTAACAGCTTAGTGGCCTGTGCTCTTGTGATGCAAAAGAGAAATGTGGGGTGCTGATAAGGAGGCTTACTGCAGTAGCACTTGTTTGGAAGAGGAGGTTGTTCCCACAGAGGTGATTTTTGTTTTTTTAGGCAGCTACATAAGGAGCTTTGGGGAAATGGATTAACTGTTTTAATGAAGCACGGGATGCAGATATTACTTCCTCATGTCTTTCCTGTCTCTCTTATATACTGCCAGATAGATGGTCAGCATCTAAGGGCAGCAAGTAGCAACTTAGTGGCTTAAGAAAGATACACAGAAGCATAATAATGGAAATAAGTATCTTTTAAATCCACTACAAATGTTAATACATGCCCTTTACAGAAATATTTACATCCTTGCTTCTTTTTTTTTGATCCTCCCTTGTGCCCTCTGCTATCCTCTGCCTTCACTCACTTTCTGCTTACTTGCATATTTTTGTCCACCTCCTCATTTTGCTGTCAGAGGACACCATGGGGAGGTAACCAGCAGCTTTACTGGACTTCTGCATCAGGTGTGCACAAGTCTTTGGGCTTTGAAGGCTTTACTGGCTGCTGCTCTGACTGAGATGAATATTGTATATCTGTGCAATGCACAGTGAGTAACAGCACATCCATATTCTCTGTGCATTGGGCAGATTTTCTCACTTCATACATCATTCTCAGCTTGCTGCAGTGATTTCACAAAGTCAATCCCTGTCTATTAACACATAGGAAAAGCAGTGGAGAAATATATATGTGCAACTCAAGGGTTTTTTTCTTTTTTAATTTTGAGATTTTCTAAGTGTATTAGACATAGGCTTTATTCCACTGCAGCATCATGAACTGCATCGAATTCTCCAGAGCTAACCCTCTTTTATGCTAAATAACAGAAAATAAGTCTTTGGCTATTTGACACATTCATGCAGGAGCTGACTTGCCTGTCCATCATGCTGTGTGGATCACAGGCTCAACTTCCTAAGTTACATAGTTAATGTATCTGCAGCTGATCATCTCAGCACTGTCTCTGACCCCTCCTTTTATGATTTTTCTGATCATGCTTTTTTGTATCTCTGCCCAAAGTTTCCAGCATCAGCTTTTTTCCTCTCTGTCAACTTTCAACAAATCTAACCACTCAAATAGTGATTTTTCACAGTAAGAAGGGATCTTGGAGGCTTTTGTACTTGACTAGTTTTCTGATTTGGATAGAACATGCATGAAAGGTAATGGGCTGGCAGGTGAAGCCAGAGTTCTGGCCAGCTGGATGAGCTGGTGGGAGCATAGGCTGAAATGCTGCTGTTCTCTGGCCTAGCCATCTTGGTACCCAGCCATCACATTCACTTTAATTTCTACATATCTTTGTGTCTGGGAGCAGTTCATTTACCTCCATTAGTGCAAAACAGCCAGATTGTAAGAGCTGAGTTCTGCTTGAGTATCTCATACTGTCCAATGTGTGTGCTTCACAAGGGAGGATGAGGAAGCTGGTGCTGAGATGTGGTGCACACCGGTTTCCCTCATTAGGCAGCTGCGACTTGTGCAAATGAGGGGATCTGCATTTGTGGGCTGTGAGTTCTTACTCTTGTGAATGTGCAATTCCCAGTCCCTAAACTGCAGTAAAAGTGCACTCTGCTGCCATCAGAACATAAAAACTGGTCTATATAGTTATGTAAATATTCCCTTTTCTCTGGTAGAAAAATCCAGAGGTTCTGTATGTTAAAAGCAAAGTTCTGGCTTCATTTCTTTAGCATCAGATTATATCTTGGGCTTCAGAAGGCATCTCATGCAGTGGACAGTCTGAAGAAACAATTGGAGAAGCCTGATATATTCCTACCTGGAAAAATCTTATTTACAGACAGGGACTCCATACTCTTCTCTGTAAGGAAGTTGCTACAGCATTGGCACGAGTTATGGAAAAAGTTGTTTGAGTGTGGTGCTCTGTGAAATTGTTTATTCAATGTCAGACTCTTGTGGCATCGCATTTTAGCTCAGTAGCTGCAAAGTGTGTTGTGACATGCAACAGCCCAGTGCAGTCTGTGGCATTTCTAGGAAGCCCTGTCCCATTGTGAGTCTCACCCTTGCCTTTGGGGTACCACATGGCCTGTGAACTTTGTTTATAACATGGCAACTGTGAGAGCTCCTCAGAATACATCAACAGCACATCTACTTGCACACCTCCTAAGTGCTCCAGTTTGCTCTTATTGCCCACACTCACTCTTGTCCAGGAGGTGGACAAGGTCTTCAGTGCAGCTCAAGCACAAAAGCTCATGTTGTTGCCTGTGTCTCTTTCCAGAGACCTTTGACTTGATCATGGCTCCCTTCAGAAGTGGTATTGCAGACAGGCCCCTGTGGTGTTTCTGAGGGATTTGATATTGTTGAGTGGCTCAGCTGAGTGAAAGCAATTTTAGGAAGAATAGCTGGGAGTTGGAGCACATAAGTGGAGTTGCTGGAGCAGGGAGAAGCTGTGGTGCCTGTGGCTCTTGCATGCTCTAGCGAGCTGGAGCACAACCCATATAGGAACCACAGCCTGGCACTGAACATCATGCTCCAGCCATCTTGGGCTTTCAGAAAAGAAAGGCTCCTATCACACTGGAGCAGACAGAGAGCATGGCACACTGCAAGCAGGAAGCAGACTGTGCTAATGTCACAGCTGACAGGCGACAACCATGTTCTGCAGAGGCGCATGATACAGAGCCAGGAACTCCTTGGAGAAAGCCCAGGGAAAACAGTCTGTCTTACGGATCTGCTCTCATGGCTCTCTAGTTGAAACATGGTCTATGGCACCCTATTTAGGCCTCTCATGTATTTCATTCTCTCCAAGCAGCTGGACTGGCTGGCACCAGGGAAGGAGAGCTGCTTGTCCCACAGCCACCACAGAAATCACTCCAAAGAAAGAGCAATGTGGCAGCAGCTCCCTGGGATTTGTGATTTTGGCAAGTTGTTAACACTAGGAAGTGGGGAAGAGGTGTGAAGGAATTATTCTGTCTCCACAAGTTTATTCCCTCTAAGGGATCCAGGCATAATCTTGCTCCTCCTGTGCTTGCCTTGCTGATTTTATGAATCTGCAGTGTGTAGGCAAGATCCTAAATATCACTTATAAATATCTGCCCATCCTGGAGATTTATTCATGCTGGGCCTTTATGGAACATTTCTGCCTAGAGATGTTTTTTCCTTGACATGCAGAGTTATGTGGCACTTACATGCAGACACAGAACTGCCTCTGTCTAGTTATAGTAAGATGAATGGAAAATAGTATGAAGAAACAGTAGGAAAAAGGATAATAAAAAGTGGAAGTACAACAACACCAAGCTGGACAAATACAGTTATTCCTGGCAAAACAGAAGTTTATAGAGCAAAACAAGCAAAATGCACTTATTACCTGCTCATTGTAATGAGGTTCACAGCCAGGAAAAAGTAATTTCATCCCTGCCAGTTCCAACAATAAAAGGTCATGAATAACGTTCCCCCTCCCAATCCGTAAAAGCACTTGATATTTTCCCTGTAGTATTTGAAGCTCAGTTCTGTTTGCAAGTCTCTTGCTATAATTAGAAATTTACTTTTTGTTTTTAAAAAAGTGTGACTCAGTCACATGGTTCCAGAGTTTGGGACACTGCAGGGATTGCCAAGCCTTTGGGAAGCTGAGATAAAACAGTGGGAGCTGGCAACGCTGCATCCAGCTCCTTCCACCTGTCCCTAGCAGATAGTTATGAACTGCTTTTCAGTCATCAAGTGCTGCGTGGGTTAAAAGAAGCAGCAAGGGGAAGAGAGTATCCAGTGACAGAGCAATTCCATGCAAGAGTGGGGCAAGGGGTGGTTTGCTGCTGACAAACAATGTAACTGTGTGTGGCTGCCCCTCTGCATTTTATAACAACAAAGAGAAAACAGAGGTCTCTCTAAATGGGAAGTAGTCGTGTTCCCTGTGCTACTCCCAGTAGTTGGACAGCTACAACCATGACAGGTTCAGAGCAGGGACTCTGAGGCACCAGCACAGCAATCAGAGAATCATAGAATAGTTAGGGTTGGAAAGGACCTTAAGATCATCCAGTTCCAACCCCCCTGCCATAACCAGGGACACCTCACACTAAACCGTGCCACCCAAGGCTTCATCCAACCTGGCCTTGAACACTGCCAGGGATGGAGCACTCACAACTTCCTTGGGCAACCCATTCCAGTGCCTCACCACCCTAACAGGAAAGAATTTCTTCCTTATATCCAATCGAAACCTCTCCTGTTTCAGTTTCNTCACAACTTCGCAACCCATTCCAGTGCCTCACCACCCTAACAGGAAAGAATTTCTTCCTTATATCCAATCGAAACCTCTCCTGTTTCAGTTTCAACCTGTTACCCCGTTTACCCCTTGTCCTGTCACTACAGTGCCTAATGAAGAGTCCCTCACCAGCATCCCTATAGGCCCCCTTCAGATACTGGAAGGCTGCTATGAGGTCTCCATGCAGCCTTCTCTTCCCCAGGCTGAACAGCCCCAACTTTCTCAGCCTGTCTTCATATGGGAGATGCTCCAGTCCCCTGATCATCCTCATGGCCCTCCTCTGGACTTGTTCCAACAGCTCCATGTTCTTTTTATGTTGAGGACACCAGTTGTTTATGCTGAGGACACCAATCTGGAAACCGAAGCCAAGGTTTAGTTACCATTCCCTACAACTTGTGAAAAAGTCAAAGAAGTGTTACCAGTTCCTGTGCTATTTCAGGGCCAGTAAGTTCAGGGACTAAGTAATGGCTAGTGCTGGCTGCAGCCTCTTCTGTCTTAACCCTGCTGGGTAACTTCCGGTGCATAGATGATCTAGAACCTGAAATGAAAGAAAGTCTGCAGTAGAGCAGTAGGTCAGTGGTGTAGAAGATTAACTAGGAAGAGCAGTTGTGATGAGTCAAAGCTGAGACTGTAGAAGGTATTAAATACTCAGGGCAGTGATGGGAGTTCCCACTCTGACAGTGTTAACAGGTTTTGCCATAATTCAGTTACACTTTGGAAACAGCTAAAGCAATTTAAGAGCAAACTTGGTATAATTACTAGGTAATAGCCAGAGCCAGTGCTCCTAAAGTGCAAATTGTTTCTGTATTGATCTAAGCTAACAGTGNGTCCTTGTTCCAACAGCTCCATGTCCTTTTTATGTTGAGGACACCAGAACTGCAGAATCTTGGCATAAGAAATTTGCCCAGTTCATGAGGTCAGCCAGGGCCCCTGTCCACTGAACTGGCTGGCTCTGCACCACTGCCGCAGCACTCAGCAGTTGACAACATGCTGAAGGCGACTGCTTACTTCTTGGTAAACAACCTAATCTTTTATCAAATAATTTATTTTATGTAAAGGAAGGATTTCAGTTTGCAAAGCTAATCTGCCTTGTCTAAACCCTCATTTTTTATCTTTGAAGCCCAAGTAAGTGTCCAATTCATAGTATTTAGTAGATAGGATTTGGGATTCTTATCGATTTAGCAATCTTGGTTTTGGTCTTTCTGGTCACGTTTCTAAGGGAAAAAAACCATCAGCTCAAGGAACTGACATTTTTGACAGTGTATTTGCTTTTCTTTTTCTTGAATACCTGAAACATTTCTGCTTGGGAATTATAATTATCAGAAGGTTATAAGAGTATTCTGATTTTTTCCTCAGAGTAAATGACTGAAAATGCCCGAAGTGAGGGAATTTTCTTCTCTCACTTCAGTGTTGTCAGTCAAAATTTTCCACAAAAGCCAAGAGATACCAAATTTATTGGGAGTCAAAATCAGTGGCACAAGAGGAAGGGATTTAATCAGAGTTGTGGGTTTCATTTTGAGACATGCCAGCAAGTTTTCACTTATAATTATTTCTGTTGATTGTGTCTTAAGATTCTGAATCTGATGGGCAAAACGTCCCCACTTCCCAAGGTGCTGAGCACTTGCTGAAACCATCCAGGCTTTAGAAGAGGAAGGTCAAGGTCACATCTTCATCACCCAAATGTCCCCACCTTCCGAAGTATTTCGGTACAGCGAAATGAAATAGTGTATTACATAAAGACAGATGAAACTAGTCTGGGTAGTTAATTTTCATGATCCGGTTGTTACAAATGAACCATCTCCTGCCTTGGTGAGCTGCTGTTCTCCAGAACAGTTGCAAAGAAGCCAATGCCACTGCCTGGGTGAGTGAGCAGTTAATGAACCGTCCCTCTGTAAAAAAAAAAAATAATTAAAGTATTGTTTCCAGAGCAATCATCACAGTTACTGTTGAGGTGTTTACATACCTGCTATTTCAGCTATTGCCTGGTGTTATGAGGTGTTACTTGTTTATGGTACCATTCACAACAGGCCCTTGCAGTGCCAGGAACTGCTCACAAAGGCACGTGTGTCTCGAGCGACTGCACTACAGACGCTAGTAGCATATGAAGGGTTGAGTGCTGCAGCTGGGGAGCTGAAGCCTAGACAAAAATCGCATGTTACATATAGAGACTATGTTGTCTGTACCTCTCCTGGGCCCTGGGTTGACCCCAAATCATCAGAGTGTTCACCTGTGTCATGAGAAAATGAACATGAGCCAACAGTGTGCGCTTGCAGCCCAGAAAGCCAACCGTATCCTGGGCTGCATCAAAAGGAGTGTGACCAGCAGGTCAAAGGAGGTGATCCTGCCGTTCTACTCTGCTCTTGTGAGACCTCACCTGGAGTATTGTGTGCAGTTCTGGTGTCCTCAGTATACAAAGAACATGGAGCTGTTGGAACAAGGCCACAAGGATGATCAGGGGACTGGAGCATCTCCCATACAAAGACAGGCTGGGAAAGTTGGGGCTGTTCCTCTTGGGGAAGAGAACGCTGCATGGAGACCTCATAGCAGCCTTCCAGTATCTGAAGGGGGCCTATAGGGATGCTGGTGAGGGACTCTTCATTAGGGACTGCAGTGACAGGACAAGGAGTAACGGGTTGAAACTTAAACAGGAGAGGTTTCGATTGGATATAAGGAAGAAATTCTTTCCTGTTAGGGTGGTGAGGCACTGGAATGGGTTGCCCAAGGAAGTTGTGAGTGCTCCATCCCTGGCAGTGTTCAAGGCCAGGTTGGATGAAGCATTGTGTGGCATGGTTTAGTGTGAGGTGTCCCTGGTTACGGCAGGGGGGTTGGAACTGGATGATCTTAAGGTCCTTTCCAACACTAACAATTCTATGATGATAATATGGAATGAATTTGTATCTTGCCCAAGTGGACACAAAATAATCAGCAGGATTTTTTTACCTGAAACAGATTTACTGTGAGTAAACCCTGGGGAGGATCATGGTGTTTCACTTGTTGCGGACTTGCTCATATTCTGCCTTGCCTTCCCAAAGGTTTCGGGTGTTACTCAGGCAATTGCATATTATAGGCAAATGAAAGGAGCTGCTTCAAGAATGGCATGCTACCTGTAGTCTTTTGTGACACTGACTTCAGGAATCTATTGCTGTCCCTTTGGCTTTTTTTGGATGAGTTAATACCTGCATTTATGAGGACAGGGAGCTGTGCGCTGGGGCAGCCCCAGGTGCCAGAGGCAGGAGTCTGTCCTCCCTACCAGCTGATGTACATGCACAAGTAGAGCCCTCTCATAATGGCCAAGCACGGTGTTAAAATGTCTGTCAGCATTAAGATTGACGCTTTTGCTCTGTACAATTACAGAAACATGCCTGTGGCCACACTTGAGCTTACCACACACCAGCATGTGGCTAAGGAGCCCTATCAGTATGCTGGTGCATGCTCCTGCCTGTTGGATCTCTGGCTCAATTCTTCTCTCATACTGACTTTACCCCAGTGAATTTTTCTGGCTTCTGTAAAATTATTCACTCCGGCCTGCTCTGGCGTAAGTGAGGAGAATCAGCCTGTCAGTCTGGAGATTGTGCTGCATGTAGTTCATCCACCCTCCTGGGGAAAATGCCCATGAATATTCTTAGAAGACAGCCTCTAGCATAGATGTAGCTTAGAACAGATGTATAGTTGATCTGGTTTGTAACTTCTTCAGATCCCAGACATTAGGATAATATAATGTATTCCACAACATGCAGTTCAAGCTAATGCTCAATATTGTGTACTGGTTATAGCCCTGCAACACTTGGTAAATGGTCTGGGGGAGGGCCCTGTAGTGTAGGAGCTGCACAGACATGTCAAGCATCCTGGACTACCAAAATAGCACAGTGACTTCACCTGCTACCTTCTACCTGGTAGAGTTTGTTTCTGACTAACAGGGTTTTTCTCATCTCTGGGCCTACTTGAGGACTGGGAAGCAGCAACCTCTGATTTTGAGCTCTGGAGTTATGCTTGCTTGCCTGACTGTGTCCTTCTCACTTACCCTGCAGCTTGTGTGAATCATCTCTGTCATCCTGAGAAAATTTGCCCAACTACAGATTTTCTAGTCAGTCAGACCTGGAAATAGCAAAGGATCTGTCTTATCGTATGAAAACTGTGCCCTCAACTCTACTTCCATTTCATAATTAAATAGTAAGGAGCCTTTTTCTCACTGACAAGGCTGAGCTGATGGATGTCTATTGGGGCTTGTCTCTGTGGTTATGAGTCAGTCCACCCTAAGGACTTGACTAAAATGGTAGGAACATTTTGTGGCACCAGACATGTCTTTTTTTTTGTTGTTTGTTTGTTTTTGTTTTGTTTTGTTTTGTTTTTTAAACTGGGTATTAGTGATATCATGGCTTTGTCTTGTTTTGCCTTCATCTGGCTTGGAGATTGACTGGTAGAAGTTGTGTAGGGATTTGTGTAAGGACTTTCAATTATATCCATTATGTTTGAATGTGGTACTCGGGAAATAAATGTCTACAGATGCTGGCAAGTAGGTCCTGTTAGTCTGCCTGTTTCTGGGTACAATGATATTTATCTGTGGAAATGGTTCGACAAAACTCTGCCTATCTTAAATGGCTGTTAAAACTAGGCTGGTTTGCAGCCTGTCTGCAGACACAGTTTTATTTTATTCTTTCTGAGCCCTACCAGTCAGAGCTCCGACTTGCAACTCCTTTGCTCCCTTGGTCCATAGTCCCTTCAAGGTCAGATAGCTAAACTAGGTCTGTTTTTTTTGGATTTGATTGGGTTTGATGTGAACAGTGAAGCTGACTTTACAGTACCTTCATTAAAGCAAGAGGGGAAACCCACTGTCAGGTCAGAGCTCCTTTGGAAATTATCAGGTCTGTCCTATGGATTTATATGAGCTCTTAGTGGACTTGAAAAAACTTATCCTGCTTCAATACCTCAGGGAAGGTCATTGTTCTTCCGAATTTCAGCTGTGTCAAAGTGTTCTCCAGAATTAACATTTTCAAATGAGCCAAATACTGGGTTGCAAATCAGAAACATGGATTATTTTCATGGGTACAACTATGATCAGATTTTTGACCTTTGTGAAGCTGTCTTTGAATGTAAACCTAAACATATTCCTGGAGTAATTACTATCAGTTGTGTTCCTAAGCATTGATCACTGATGAGTCAATAGAGTTAAAGCATGTACCTTAAAACAAAGTGTCTATCATTATTTTATTTTAGTGGCATTGTAGTTTTAATTTAGTGTTATAACCCAAGATAGAAAAAAAGGTAAAATTTTTATTAAGCAAAGTGTGAGGTTTGGAAGTAACAGATACACCGAAGACATGAAGAAGGCTTTATTTATCAAAAGTTTATGTACTTTTTACTAAGTGTCCTATTGGTTTTAATTAAGAAAAGTACCACCCTTCCTTCCTAGCTTCCACTCAATCATTATGCTTGTGCAATCTTGGGACTGATTGCACATCATAAAATCTTACATACTGTAAAGTATTTTTAGGTTGAAACCTAAAAATGCAAACCTAAAACCCCTCGCTAACTATTTTGCAGAAATAGTGTCTGAATCACAATCAAAGGCTGTGGCTTCACATTCCCCAGTCATCAAATTTTAGCCACAATAGGAAAAATTAGCAATGAAAATTCTTAAAAATATAAATGGCATTGATGACTAGTATTTTTTTAGTGGTACTTGTGACTATTGGATTCTTGTGATATATTTATGGGCAGCAGATTACCTGCCTACCTAAAGATCATATGACATAAAAATACCATATAAGCCTGCCTTGCACTGCAGTTTCTAGGAAAAGTGTGGCACTCACTACCCATTCCTACAGCAGATCACAGACATTTAAAATCTGTTCTCCCTCTTTGGATCAAAGGACTTCAGTGGGGATTGGTAAGAGTCTGTGTCCTCCTCCCATTTCTTTCTTTCAGGAGGAGGCTGGCATCACTGAGGAAGTATGGAAGATGCCACTATATGGTTGTACCAGTCGTTTGCAGAGGATGTTAGATGCTCTGCAAAGGAAAGGATTGAGAAGCAAAATGTTTGCTGTGGTATTTAAAAGTACAGATTGTGGGATTGATCCAAGTGCAAAAATCTAGTGTAATACAGTGATTTTTAAGTGACTTCTCAACTAGAAGGGGAGTTGGGAGCAGTGTACTGCACAGAATCTCTCATGGATAGTTCAGCCTTCTAATGTGAGTATGTAAATTTATCCTGAGCTATATGAGTATAGCATTATGTACAGGCTGCTGGAGCCAGGGCTAGCCTGCTCAGAGCTCTCTGATGAGTCTGCCTGGCATGACAGGCAGACCTTACCTGCTATGAATGCTCATTTAAAAAACATGAGTTACGTTATACAAGGGGTTGCCTATTACTGATGAAAGTTGGGCAGTGTCAGAAGTCTATTTCCTGATGAGAAGCATAATGTCAGCACTAGCAGCAAATGAAAAGAAACCATGTTCCTCTGGAGCAAGCTCAGGAATGGCACTGCAGGACTGTCACTGTCTTCTGCATGTCGGAGTTTTCTATCAGCCCCTTCCCCACTTCCCCCCAAAACATTTGAGCCCAAACAAGGAAAGCTGTGAGAGAGCTGGTTAATGTGTGAGCAGGAGAGGCTGTGGTGACCATCCCAAGCATGAATTAAATACTACTCTGGCCTGAACCCCTGCATCTGAAATTCTTTTTCTTTCATCTTCCTCTACTCTTTTAAGCAGTGTAGTATCTGAATCTAGAGATATTTTGCAAATACTCTATGTTTCTATAATAAATCAAGCTGGAAGCTGTACATATGAACATAGCTGCTTCACAGAAAGGGGGAGTGTTGGATTTAGAAGTTGATTTTCACAGCTAGATTTTTACCTCTGATTTTACCTTCTGTATAGCTAAGGATGTTTATACTGTATGTGTGTGCATGAGTGCTTATGGAGGGTGCTAACCCATGCTGATACTATTTGCATGGTAATGACAGTGCTTTCTCAGAGTTATTAGCATTATGGCACAGGGACTCGTGGACACGTATGCAATACTTGAGGGAAATGAATATTTCCAGACAATAAAATCTGAAATTTTCATATATGGTTGTAATAGCTAGAGCATTAATTTGTAGTAGAAAGTGAATGTATCAGCTCTGTCTGGCTCGGTCTGGAAAAGATGTTGCCATCAGAAACATCTCCACTTAAAGAGAGAGGAGTTTGTTATTTTGAAGGACTGAAGTTACACATGTGCACAAATCTCTCAGGAATCCAGAGTCTGCAGCAGATGGCAGGTGAGGGTGAAATAATGTTATATTCCTTTGAATTACCTTTACTTACAATCAGAGTGCTGTGCTTACAGTCCTTTCTACAGAAAAGAGATGTGCTTCCCTGGTTTTGGATACCAAGAGATACAGAGTGGAGATGGAACTGTCCTGGCTGTCCTCTGGGAAGAACACCAGTGGGGAAATCACAGTTTTGAAACTGGGAGGGCTGAGCAAGGCTGAAGGCACTATGTTAGGAAACTGCCATGTATGGGAAGAATTGCAGGCTTTCTGAACTGGCATCAAAGAATGGCTGGTGTGACCTCTGAGCATAAGTGGTGGATGACTCTGAGGCATTAGGAGTATACAGTTTGCTGTGCAGAAGTGGGAGAAGCAGCTAATGTGCATAGCAGTTGTTGAAGGGAGGGGAGCCTTTTGAAACAAATAAAAATGGAGTGATGAGATGAATGTAGCAGATGATGGAAAAGGAAGAGACTGAGCAGGAGAAATCAAAAGGAAGAATTAAAAGAAGGACAGTATGATCTCAACTGATTTCATGCTGCCTAACATAGAAAACTATGTTTAATGCTTTGTTTCCCAGTGGTCGGTGGAGACAGGCCACACAAGAGGCTGACAACTTAAGTCTCTTGCATAGTTTGTGATGCCCTCCTGCTGTTGATAGTATAGGAAAAGTCTCCTGAGTTACCCAGCTGGGCAATGTGTTTATCCTCAAAAATCATGTTTCCCATATCTAAAGAACCATCTCACTCTTAAAACTGTCAGCGCAATACTACCTGAGTTATGCTGTTCTGTGAGAGCTCACCTTGTGATGTCTTCTTTTCAACACCATCTCCAAATAATATTTGGCAACAAACCAGGCTGATTAAAAAGAGCAGCTGGGCTAAAGCTCTCTTCCCTTTTCAGCAAACAAATGGCCAAGGCTTTTTATATAGCTTAAATAACTCTGCAGATGAATTTTTGTAGTGCCTAATTCAGCCATAGTCACCCAATCAATTTGGTTTATGCTGCCTCTATCTGTTTAAACCTGGCCTTAATAAGCTGTCAAAAAGCTGTGAGCAGTGGTGGGTGATGTTGATGCATCAACTGAAGGAAAATGTGGATGAGGAAGCTGATCTTTAAGTGTTGAGGTTGTTTCTTCTCATCAGCTATTGCTTTTTATATGAGCAAGCCAAATATATAGCTATGCAGATAATCAGCAAATATAGAAAGTAAGATGCTTCTTTACTTTTGAATGTGCATGCTCTGTTGATAAAGTGTTGGCTGCTTTTTGGGTTGGAATATTGTGGAAAGAAGAGGAAGGTGAAGTCCATAGCATTAATGCCATGAGGCATTAATTAGAAATGATAGCGTGAACATGCAGTAGTACACACAGTTAAGTCTTTGGTATACATTGATTTGTACGATATTGAAACAAACTAATCAGTTACTTTCTGGTACCCTCAGTATTGAAAACTAATGAGTATGACAATGTATTTTTGTTAAAGCCAGACTCAGGGGACAGAGAGCATATTCTGTGATAGGCAATTAGCTCTCTTTATAGTCTTGCTGGTCCAATTTGATTAACGACAGATTTCCTCACACATTGCTCTGCTGTTGTCTTTCACTGGCATAACTTTTTTCATTTTTCATCACCATATGGGTACTATGTGAAGGAGGAACTGGTTCTAACATAATAAAGTGGATTAATTTCAATAGTTTTGGCAGCTGTTTCAGGAGAAATTCAGGATACAAATGGAACTCACAAAGTGGAGGTGGTTTAAACTTTGCTTTTGCTTATAAACAACTTTGCAGTATTTATGTCTTCACATTATCATTTGGGAACTTTATTTGCTAACTGAGGAAAACAATTTTTTTCTCAACAGTGAAACAATTCCAAGCTCTAGGCTTTGTTTTCTGGAAGGGATAGTGATAGAATAGATTCATAGAATAGTTAGGGTTGGAAAGGACCTTAAGATCATCTAGTTCCAACCGCCTTGCCATAAGCCCCTCTGCAGCATCCCTATAGGCCCCCTTCAGATACTGGAAGGCTGCTATGAGGTCTCCACGCAGCCTTCTCTTCCTCAGGCTCAACAGCCCCAACTTTCTCAGCCTGTCTTCATATGGGAGATGCTCCAGTCCCCTGATCATCCTCGTGGCCCTCCTCTGGACTTGTTCCAACAGCTCCATGTTCTTTTTATGTTGAGGACACCAATCTGGAAACTGAAGCCAAGGTTTAGTTACCATTCCCTACAACTTGTGAAAAAGTCAAAGAAGTGTTACCAGTTCCTGTGCTATTTCAGGGCCAGTAAGTTCAGGGACTAAGTAATGGCTAGTGCTGGCTGCAGCCTCTTCTGTCTTAACCCTGCTGGGTAACTTCCGGTGCATAGATGATCTAGAACCTGAAATGAAAGAAAGTCTGCAGTAGAGCAGTAGGTCAGTGGTGTAGAAGATTAACTAGGAAGAGCAGTTGTGATGAGTCAAAGCTGAGACTGTAGAAGGTATTAAATACTCAGGGCAGTGATGGGAGTTCCCACTCTGACAGTGTTAACAGGTTTTGCCATAATTCAGTTACACTTTGGAAACAGCTAAAGCAATTTAAGAGCAAACTTGGTATAATTACTAGGTAATAGCCAGAGCCAGTGCTCCTAAAGTGCAAATTGTTTCTGTATTGATCTAAGCTAACAGTGTCAGCATTCTGTAGAGACTGATCTTTAAGTGCTTAATTCAGCTGTATGCAACCAATAATTTTGTTTTCTATCCCCAAACAAAAATGCCATTGTTTCTTCTATTTTTTTCTGCAATGATAAAATCAATTAAACTATCTTTTCAGCAAACATAGCTGACCTTTGTAATCAACGCACTTGAAATGCCAACATGTGAAAAGAAAATTATGACAGGATCTTATGCTTATTAAGAGAAATAGAAGACTTAATAGCAGTTTAACTCTGTAGCTACACACCATGCCTCCTTTGAACAGAGTTCTAGTGGTGCAAGTTCTATAATCAGGCTTACATGTCACAGCCTCCCTGCAGTAAGCTCACCATTTTGGCCCTAAACCTCTTCCAGCATAGTGTGATATTGAGTGTCAGGGAAGTTACCTCTTGGCAAACTTCAAGCAAAGCACTGAGGTGTGGCAGACTGTATCACCATCAGCACAGAGGAGCGTGAGCAGTCAACACATATGTGAATAATTGGAGACATCTTATTTTCAGGATCAACCATCCACCTCCAGAATGGAGCAGTCACACAGTTAGGGAGACTCTGTCAGTCTGTTAGATCTGTCCTAACTGTGAGACTGAAGACGGGGGATGGCATGAAGACTAGAAGTTGTGTCCTCAGCATCATCCCCCAGTTCCTCATGTGTTAGCAGAGTGGTGCTACCCAGCCTGGTAAGAGTGAGATATAGAGAAGTGTTGGGTGATTAATGCTATTAAATAATTTGCAAATAGAAATTATCAGGTACATATGCTTTGCATCAAATGTTTTCTTCTTGAATAAAACATCCTACTTTAATATGTTTTGAGGTAAATCTGAAAAACAGGGTAAAATAAATAAGTAAATAAAATGAACAGGTTGTGAAAGAACAGATTCTTCCACGTCACAGGGGTACTCACAGAGATCCCTGGTGAAGAAGGTGCAGTTAGTCCTCTGAGTTGTTTAATCATTAGCAGGCACTTGCCTTGCTGTCTGTCCAACACAGAAGACAAAAAGTTCAAACCTGAATTGGATTTAAATGAGGCTCCAGCAGACCAAGACCCCAAGCTGGTCAGCTCTCCTGTAAGGAAACAGAATCATAGAATAGTTAGGGTTGGAAAGGACTTTAAGATCATCTACTTCCACCCCCCCTGCCATGGACAGGGACACCTCACACTAAACCATGCCACCCAAGGCTCTGTCCAACCTGGCCTTGAACACTGCCAGGAATGGAGCACTCACAACCACCCTGGGCAGCCCATTCCAGTGCCTCACCACCCTCACAGTCCAATTTAAACTTACCCTGTTTAAGTTTAAATCTGTCAGTCCTTGGCCTATCACTACATACTGCTTTGCTTGTCAGGAGTACTGACAAACTCCACAGAACAATTAAGAATCATGCTTCACCCCCCACACACCCCCATTGATTTGATTTTATTTTGATTTTTTCTCAGCTGACTCTAACAAAGACTCTAATGAAGCTGTCTATGTAACCACCTGGGTTTCATGGCTTTCCCTTATCTCCCAGGCAAAGCCTACTGTGATTTAATTTTCTCTCTTCCTCTAGTGTATTTATGTTTCATAGCCTTGCCTGCTTGACCAGCTTCCTGCTATCTGGCCATCTTTTTAAACTTCCATTCAGTTGTTCCTATGAATATGAATTACATGTTTTATACATAGGTATCTTTGCTGGGAAGAGACAGGGCAGTCCATTGCTTTCAATGGGCCCTTGGACACCAGATTTCCTTTGGGACACATTTCCTCAGTTTGCTAGCTACCTATCTGGATGATGGTGAAAGGGTAAAACTGTTTCATACAGAGTTGCTCATGGAAAAAAAAAAAATTAATAGCAGTGATTCACTTCAGAGTGTCTGAAATGGAGACACCTCAGCCTGCTTCCACTCAGAACAAGTTGAGGTGCACAGGAATGTTGTCTCAGTTTGGGTTACTCTGGAGTGAGGCAGGACAGTGAGTAGTTTTCATCAGCCTTGGTGGCAGGCTGCAGTTAGACCTTCTCTGTTGAAAACGGGGCCTGGGGGGACGACAGAATTTAGGAAGCTGGAATGTCATTAGTGAAGCTGGAGCTCTGGAGTGGAGGGGGGAGATCACCTGAAGCTCCTGCAAGGTGCCAACAGGCACCGTCAGGACCTAATTGAATGGAGTCATTTTGATGCAGAGATAATTAGCCACATTTTGCAGCCCAGCCTGTGCCAAGGACAGCAGTGTAATCTGAGTGCACCCATCAATAATTTAAAGGAACAACAGACTTTGAGACCTTTAGAAAAATCAATTAAACTTCACAAGCAATCACATTTTGCCACCAGCAGAGCTGCAGGCCTGAGAATGAAAGGCATTATTGTACCAGTGTTCAGTTATGCAGTTAAGGGGGAACATTACCGCCAAAGGTAGGCATTTTTCTATTTTTGGCAATATTGGTATGTTTATTCTGTTGGGTTTTAACCACCTTTTGTATCAAACCGTGATTTCCTTATTTTATTCTCCCTGCTTCCTACCACCAATCAGTGGCATTTCTTGCTTGAGAGAAAGAGCATAGAGCATGTACTTTTGCTTTCCCCCTACCTATGCTCTATGTAAAAGAAGAAAAAGTCTTAGGAGAAAAGAACTTTGATTGCTGGGCATTTTTTTTAGGCTTAAAACCTCTTTGCAAACTGGCACTCAGTTTATTCAGCATTTGAAGTATTTTGCCAGACATGCAAGGAAGGACCTCTAAGCTCAGTCTGATTTTGGGATAGGTGAGGAGTAAGGGCCAAAAGGCAAAAGAGGAAAATATCAGTGGATCCTAAAACAAAAATAGCATCCACAAAGGGACATAAGCACTTGGCCTTTGGTGCAGGCTACAGCCCTGAGCTACTGATAGGCAATATATGGGAAAAGAGGAATGTTTGTCAGAATTCTCAAGCAAGCAGGCCAAGACAGGCAGAGCAAAATGCCTAGAGAGATGGATATCCCATCCTACAGCAATGCAGGACTTCATCACCTACAATTCTGTACAGAAGCTTTTAGCCTTCTGGGATTCACATTTCTGAATCTTCTAGTGGTTAGGTGCTTTGCCTATATTTTTATGAGAAATCCCCAAGAAAAGGCTGTTAATTCCCTGTTTAAAATGATAGGATGTGAAATTTCTTTGTCCCTGAGCACAACTAACTAATAATTAAGTGGTTAGGAGGATCAGGATTTGATACAGGTGAGCTCCAAAGCTTTCTGGGTGTTTCTTGACTGAGTAACCCATTCAGGTGAAGTAATTCTTGTTCAAAAACCAACCCAGGATTGACTTGAATCAGAGTCAAAAAGGAAGAATTAGTCCAGGTGACGGGAGAGCTGGTTCCAAGGCATTTCCCTAGGGAGGGTGTAATTTCAAGTACAAGAATGTCCTTTGGTTCCAAGACCATGCGTACCTTGGAGAATTCCCTAAGTGCTGTGCTTAATGGATTACAGCCAGCATAGTGCGTTCACTTTTACATGTTGTCTGATTTGGGCCATCATCAATTATTCCCTGCAAAGCGCCACAGTACAGCCTGAACACAGCTGTGGCCAGAGCTATATGGAGGTCTTCTTCACCTTGCCATGGGACTGGATGAAGGGTGAGCACATGCTCTATTTAAACTATGGCTGTTGTTTTGTTTAAAACTAGTTTCTGTTGCTTACCAGACTGAACTCCTCTAGAAAATAGGCGGCATAGTGCTGGCATTTGAGGATGAATGGTTCAAGGCCATCAGTTGCACCTGACTTCCGCATGAAGTCTGTAAATAATGAGATACTCACTAATGTGGTTCCCAAATCCTTGAGTCCAGCTCTCTGTTTGCAAGGAAGGCATTGTGCTCAGCTCCAGTCACCCTTGTAGTACACAGACTGTATGAAGATGCTGGCTGTGACTTGTTCAGTATATGATTTGGGTTAAGAATATGATGCTTGGAGTTCTCAGGCTGCTCTCCCAGGCTTTTAGAAGGAAGAGTCAGAATATTCCAGTTTGTTTCTATTTTGAGATTTTTTGTGTGTGCGTGCTCAAATCTCATCTCAAATTCTTTTTCTTATTGGAGGAAAACAAAATAAAAGACAGTATTAGGTTATTTTGCAAGCACTTAGAATCAAGCAGCTTGCTGGAAAAGTCATGCATCCTTCAGTAAGGAATTGAAAGAACATGACTTGGCAGTGAGCTGCTCATTAAGTGTAAGCCTGCCAGGCTGCATGCTGAAGACAGTCAACTGATAGGTAATTAATTATAGCTCAGTACAAGTGGTTGTGGTCCACACCACTCTTCTCAACTATAAGACAAGTCCTTCCACACTTTCCTGAAGGGATTAATCAAGCTGAAGACAGAGCAATATATAAACCATATAAAAAACAAATAAAACATTCCAATTTACTTATAGCAATTGGTTATTTAATCCTTATTAGCTTCTGAACAGATGTTTCTTATTTGCTCTTCACATGTGGCATTTCAAGACTAGCTTCTTGAATTTAAAGTCCAATGTCTCAACTATTTATCAGAATTTACTTTTTCCGTCTGCCTTATAGTGTAGTTTATTACAGAAACAATTGCTTTGTCCATGAATGAATGCATTTAATTCTCAGTTGCTTAACATAAACATGTATCTCTTGTGCAAGTGTAATACCTATGCACTGCAAATGCAATAGATATCATAATTCTTTCCGTACAGCCAGTAGCTGAAATGTAGAACAGTGGGTTGATAATGTTTTGATGAGGCTGTCTCATCAGAATGTGCCTGAATGACAATGTACTGGCACTTCTCTTCATTTACAGCATTTATTCTGAAATCTCAAGTCCCAGTTCATGCTTTCCAGGTCTTTTCTTACACCCCATGAAGAATGAAGTGAAACCCATGAAGGGCTAGTAAATATAAAAATGCTACCAAACATACTCTTGGTCTGATCTAGTCCAAGTTATTAATCAAATGCTCTTGGTAGCCAAAGATTCAACTGTCACTTTAAAAAGTTCTGAAGAATATGATTTCAGCATGCATTTGAATTTTGCTAATTTAGAGGATCAGGCACCTGCCTGTGAGTTCAATAGAATAATTCTGGACATGTGCACATCCATCTGACAAAGACATATGGTTCAGTGCCTTCATTGTTGCTCTTAATTTTACAGAAAAAACATTTTATTAACCAACAGTATTAAACCCTCCTAACTTTGCGTAAGGAATTAAAAAAAACATGCTTACTCTAGGAAACCAACTTTGAAAAAGCAAGCAGAATATTCAGCACTAAGATAAAATTACATCAATAAATAAGATTATAGAAAAACAAGGAGATTACTGTAAAGTGGCAATAGTAATGGTGGTTAATAAGTGTTACACTTCATCTTGAAGTGATGTATTACCTTGTCAGCAAAGAAAATTCTTAGTTCTCATCTGCTAAGAGCTCTAGCAAGCAATAAAAGAGAAGGTTTTGGTTCATTTACTCCTAGAAGCCGAATCCAATCCAAAAGTTGAGTTAATGATGTATGGCCAAAAGAGTGTAATATAGATTTAACCAACACAAAGGTCTCATACCCAACATGACAGCACAAAGACAATGTGTAGTCCTAGCAGTCCTGCTGGTGTTATGCTATGTTCTTTCATAGGAAGAAAGGAGGTTCAAGAAAGGAGGTCCAGCATGGCAGAATTACTATGACAAAGGTAACGTTAGAGTCATCTGTACAGTGGGTGTTTCATCAAATACTCTTACAGTTGCTTTCCTCTATATTCTTCTTGTGATTTTGCTTTGGAGAAACATTTCCATTCAGCTCTTATCTATGAGCCTGCTGCTGGGTTTAAACTGCCTCCAAGCATTTTCTACCAACTGATAAACTCTGTTTTCTGCCAGGACAACTGTAGAAGCAACAGCATACAGTCCATCTGGAAATGCTTGCTCCAATGCAACTGCCTAGATGCACTTGAATACATTGCTTCCTCCTGCCTTTAAGGTATACTTCAGGGATTCTTGAATTTCCTGCCAAAGAAAGCTCTAGACATACTGTTAGGTTTCAAGGAATTGTAACTCTGGTAAGAATAGATTGTGTATATTTATGCAGCTTATTCAGTATGGAGCTGTCCACTGAATTTTAGGAACTGTGTTGGACCCAAAATGTACAGTCTTATGTTGGAGGGTGTGGAAGTGATCTAGCAGAGTGCTAGGGGAATCTGGGTTTTTTCTTCATTTTGCTTTTAGATTTTGCACAGGAAAATGGAAAAAAAAAGTACCTGCTGGTGCAGCATTGCTGCATTGTACACAGTTTTCATGCCAGTGGTAAAGGTGTGGTGTAACTCCTGACTCCCCTGTTTGAAGGGAGATGTCATCGGAAGATGGATGAAAAGAACATTTCAGGAAACATATTGTGACTTGTTTTGCATACTCACTAATCTTCATGGTCTGGTTTGTTGCAGACGTTGTTGTTTGTAGGAAGTTTTTTGCAATATGGTTCTATTCACTAGGATTTCCAGATGAAGTACTTGCAGTGATTGATTATGATCTTGAAGGACATATTTCATTTGCAGAGAGATTTTGAAAAACACTATTTCTGGGGATGATATTTTACAAAATGTACTTGTTCACAGCTTTTTCTTTCCTCCCACTGCATGGAGTTTCTAACAACCTAGAATTAAGGTGGGAGAGATGAGTAAGACAGAATTGAGAATATTATCATGGCACTTGCATATGCAACAACAGCTTTGGAAATGCTAGCTGACAAGTTTTCTCTGTATTTGCATGTAAAAGGACTCAACTTTGCCTTCCTACTTTCTAGTGAGGAATTTATACATTTTTCTCCATGAGAATCAGATTCTGCCTCTGTAAAAGTGATGAGAACTCTGGTACTGTGTGATATATGGCCATTTAAACCAACTCTAATTCTTTTAAAGGTTCATTTATCTCTATAACTTGGTAAGGGTGTTAATACCATTTACAGAAGTCATGCCATATTAACAGGAGGATCAGCACAGTATAGAAGCTGATCTGCAGACTTAGTATATGCTCTGCTCTCACCTTGCTGCTGACTTACTGTATGACCTTCAGCAATTCTATAGCATTTTCTGTGGCTGTCAATAATCTCCCCATTACTGAAGATAATGATACTGAAATATCTTTGTAATAGGATAGGAAATCCTTGGATATAATAGACTTGACGTACATACATTGCCATGTATGCTACATTTTCTTCTGCTTTTATTATAGTGTGGCTCCCAAGAGAATATTAAGTGGACAGGGTGACATTTCCCATAACACACAGTTCTGGTCTAATTCCACTCTTGTAAAAGTTTATGGGCACTTTGACTTCAGTGTCCTGTGAACCATTCATTGTGCTAATCTCTATATGAGAGCCATTACAGAAGATGGTAGAACACTCTTTCCTAAAATTTTCTTGTCTTCTCTTATTACATAAATGCTTTTTAATCTGAGTTGGAAGAAACCAGTGCAATTTAAGGGGATGATTCTGGGTTTTAAAGTCATAAATGGTTTAGATGCTGGGTGCCTGAAAGATCATTTGTTTTGTTTCCAAGTGATGACATAATGCTTGTCTCAAGATGGTTTAAGTTCTAGCACACCTGGTTAGAAGATATTAAGCTGTTGACAAGGACTTATCTAAAATGAGTCTGTCAGTCTAGGGTGGCTTTGAAAATCCAGTGGTCCAAACTAAAGCCCATTTTTAATCATAAAAGGAGATTGAAGAAGGGAATGTCATTTTCTGTGGTTTTATGGCACCATTCACAATGAGATCCAGGATGGATTGAATTCTGCTCATGACTGCATTAGCAGTGTTTTAAATCAGTTGCAGTGGCATTGCAGTCACAGTGCTCTGAGTATGTAAAAAATTTAATGTTCACACCCTGAAGCTGTATCTTTGGTTCAACCAATGCAACCAGATAAAGCAGGTAAACTTTTAGGCAACAATAGTAATTGTAAAATTATTATGTTTTAGTAAATTTTAATGCTAATAGGAATATTGCATGTTCCTTAGTAATAGAGTGTTAAAACCAAAAAAGCTTTATGCTAATATAAAGTACTTGCAAAACTAAAAGAGGCACCATATTTGAATTACTCAAAAGGCCTTGGCATTAGTAATCTGTTACTGGTTGTCATAAGACACAGTTATTATAACAATAGTTATGGTTACATGCTTAATTATAATCACTTTCACATGAACTTCAACCGTGTTTATACCAGTATCTTAGTCTAATAATTCAAACTATTACTAAGAGAAGTCTTAACCAGGAAAAGCATAAAAATATGTAGAGTAAATGAATATTAAACAGACTCAAATGAACTGCAGAATACTATTGCAGCAGTCAGTTGTAAACACTACTCATAGCTAAGTCTGGTTCTCTTGCTGTGACCAAAATCTTACAGTAATATGATGGTGTAGTGTTCTCGTTTGGTGTTCCCCACATGGTACATAGTGGTGCTGTCTTGGTGAAATGTTGGCAGTCCAGTATCTTGTCACTGAAGCTGATGTGCCAGAGGAAGGTCTCATTTTCCACTGAAGGTCAAGCAACCATGCCAGTTCTTTCTTCTGCCACTGGTGGGGAAGCTTGTGAAGAGGAGCATGAGGGACTCCAAAGCACAAGAGAGTAATGGTGGATGTTGGAGTGAGACCTGTGATTTGGCAGCTTTCAGTACAGAGCAGGAGGAGAATGCACAAATCCTGATGCACTAAACTGGGGTGGGCATGAATTTTGCTGGCAGCAGTTCCATGGCAATCAACTGACAGGTTTCTTCAGACCATGTTGAACAGGACAACTTTCTCAGGTTTGTTGTTTTCAAAGGAGAAAACAAAAAAAAAAGGGGAAAGCGGGTGTGAGTTATTTTTAGCTGGTTGCATGCTGTTCTGTCCATTGCTGTCGAATATTCAGAACAGGAACTCTACTTTTCCTGTCCATCATCTCTTAGAGACTGTTTCCACAAGTGAAGATATTTTTCCCTTGCACATTAATATTAAAATAAATCTTCTCAGCAACAGACAGAGGTTTATCAGGACAGACAGATGTGTAAAGCTCTTCATAGCAAAGAAAGGTGGCCCTGTGATGACCACTGCCCCAGAGTGCTCACTGATGAACACTACAGTAGCTGTTCATCAGAGACAGATATGAGCTCTCTTGATATTCTGTAACATCTTGCCATAATCTCATGTTGCTTAGTGGAACAAAATTATGCTATTGTGAAATATTAAAGTGTCTTCAATTACTGCATGTCATTGCAGCTATTCAGGTGTTTCTATGCTGATTTCAAAACTTAGTCAAGTGCAGCTTTAAATACAGTAGTAGAGTACCGGTTAAGAGTCACTTGGGTCACTAGGGAAGACTCCATGTCCCTGTTTACCTCTCGAGTAATATGGTGATATCACTTTGGATCTGCTGCACAGTTGGTGGCTTCAGCCAAGCAGCCCCAAGGTGGAGCAGAAGTGTGAAAAAAATTCGACAACAAAGGTAGAAGCTGCTTTTAGTGAAATATGCATTAATGAGAGCTGAGCAGCCTGAGGGCGATAGAGGATTCCTAAACTCCAAGCTATAATAAACAGGAAAGCAAAAAGTGTGGAAGTCTTTCTTGGTGCATGAATGCCAACAGCTGCACTGTTGTTAGGGCTTTACAGTGAGGAGACATCAGGCCTGTCAAGAGCTCTTGTGCCTGGTTCATGGCCACCAAGCTGATGAAAGCTACTGCATCACCCATACAGTCTTAGTGTGTAAACATCTGTATTATCAGATTCCTAAAAGTGATCTTTAATTTGCCTTCCAAGGACAGTGCAGAAAAGGAATAATAATAATAATAATAATAATAAAGGATATATTTCCTCATTTGTAACCAATGTCTTATCCTTCTTACTGGTCTGACCCCTCCAGTTGTCTGCATCTTGACTGTGCAGTCATTTCTGGAGGATGCTTCCTCTGCTTCCCTCCTACTGTAGAGAAACATACACTTTCATTGTAAATTATTCTTTTCCTATTCTTTTTGCAAAAAAAATTTCAAAACAATTTGTCATTTTTCCTGCAAGACCTAATCATTATTGTGTGATTTGAAGCTCTGCCCAAATGCACTTTGTCTTATTAATAGCAGTTATGTTTTTTCTAGGGGAACATCCCACATCCCTGTTGAATTTTACAGAAAATACCCTGACTGCATTAATTGTTTCTGACATGTTATGCTGTGTTTTAAGTTTATTTTGTGCTGTTCATATCTTGTCTGGATAAAGGCAATGGAAAGATGTGCTGATTTCCATATTGTTCTCACTTGTTGATTTAAACCTTCTTTGTATTTATAAGGTAATTTCCCTCTGTGTTTTATCTTAGGAGATACTTTCACTGCTAGGAGGAAACATAGATGGCAAGGTGATGAATTTGTTACTCAGTGCATTTATTGTAAAATCACAGAGTCATAGAAGAATTAGGGTTAGAAAGGACCTTAAGATCATCTAGTTCCTACCCCCCTGCCATGGGGCAGGTACACCTCGTACTAAGCCATGCAACCCTAATACTTTTGAGTTTTAATCTTTTTACTCTGTAGGAATAAGCTTGGAAAAGAAATCAGTGTTGGACTTTGCTGATGGTCCAGAACTGGATCTGCATTTCCAAGAGCTGTGCTCCAAATCAGCACTAAATAAGGGGCACAAGGATTTCCAAAGGCATCCAGTATTCTCAGCTCTATTGGAAATCTGGCTCAGTGCATTTGCAAGTTAAAATTATTAAACACTTTGTCACTGTTGTCAGCATTTCAATATTCAGTGATGAATTAGCCAAGTAGAACCATTAACTTTTCTCTGGGATGCAGATTTGCTGTTGCTATTTTTTCCAGCTTATTTTTGAAGCATTTATTTTTATAAAAAAATCTGAAGTGATGTTGATGAAAAAAACAGTTGCTTTCATGACTTTCTCCTTTTCTCCAAGATGAGTTCTGCTCTCTAATGCTAATGTGAATGAAGCCACTCAAATATTAACTATCCAGTTTGGTGCATCCTTCCAGGGTTATAGAGTCTCAACTTGACAATAAATTAATTGCTGGGGAAGCCATCCAAAATATATGTGTTTGGCTCTCATTTCACACATCCTTCCATCTTTCACTCTTCATTGACAATCTTTTTTTCCAATGGTATATTGCTAGCCCTTATTCAGAGCAACTCTGAAGAGGAGTATCACTACTTATCTAGCAGGCTCTCTCTTTGCTGTTATCTTGATTGCATAATGAGACGTAACTTTTTCTTAACTTGCAAGTGCCTCCCCTAAAAAGCAGATTAGAGGAAACAGAGTCTAGGAAAGAGATGAAATGAAGAGTATTTGACAGTGTCACTGTTTTTTTCCAGCAAATATTTAGAGCAGGTGCTGAAAGCTCCCTTCAAATCAAGGTGACATGCCTCCAGTTGGGATGGGAGTTCTGTTCTTCACTAAAAGTGCAAAAGTGCAAAAGTAGCTTTACATGAGCAAAAGGTACACTGTCTTCTCCCTACATGTATAGTTGTAGGGAGAAGACAATCAGCTCAGCACTGTTTAAATGGTACTAAATAAATTTTTTGGGTTTGTTTTTTTTTTTTTTTTTTTTGGGAAAAGGACAGTTGAGAAACCTGGAGATCCAAAACGTGCATTGAGTATATATATAACTGATGAAGCAATACTGGTTTGCTTTAGAAGTGTACCACTGTCTTGTGAAAAACTTAGAACATTTTCATTACAAAAGGTTTTGTTTTGTTTTTTAAAAAGAGAGCTTTGTGTGCTCAGGAGTTGGTGTCTTAAGTGCCAGAAGCAGCCTACTTTTTGCTGTGAAGAAATGCAGAAGATTACTTCCTCTTCTTCTGTCAGCCTCTTCCTATTTGAGATCCTTGAACTGAAGGGAGAGTCCCTTGGCACTCTTGAGCCACAGCACTGGGATTGCATTCACTGGTATGTAAAGATGGAAAGGAAGGTATACTGGTCACTCTGCTTTTGGCCTTACTTTTGATTCTTTTACCCCACAATATAAGGAGAATGGAATGTCAGCATTTATTATCTTTATCACAAAACTACAGCCAGTAAGTCACTTAAAGTGAGAAAATGCAGTCCCAGCTGTTTGGCTCCTCCCTTGGGGTAATCAGATAGCACACTGGTGCTGAGTTCTAATTGAGTAAGTCTCTTCAAGTGAAATTAATCTTATGATAATTAATTTTACTGATAACAAAAAAGCTTCATACATGGATGTACACACTGTTAAAACTAATACTCTCTGCAAATGAGGTTAGCATGGACAGTGCAGTTCCCCAGTACTAGATGGTAGCATTAAGAGCACTGTACAGAATTTCCATTAGTTTTCTCTGGTTTTGCTTTGCAATCAATATGAATGAGTGAGAAATATGTTGCATTTGCCTTTCTTGGAATGTAAAAAGGTGAAAGTATAATTTCTTATTGATTACTCTAACATACCCAGACACAAAAGAGAACAGTGTTTCAAATGCTAAAACAGGGAGGAAAGGAAGTTAAAGAACACAGTCAATGTATTGAATTTGTATAAGTGTTTGTGGTCTGTTTCAAAAAAAAAAAAAAAAAAAACAACAAAGAGAAGGCAAAAAATGGATTGACAAAANCTAAAACAGGGAGGAAAGGAAGTTAAAGAACACAGTCAATGTATTGAATTTGTATAAGTGTTTGTGGTCTGTTTCAAAAAAAAAAAAAAAACAAACCACCATGAGATGTCAATGATTTGATTGATGAAACTTTTCCTTGACAGTCTCTGGACAGTGTTACAAAGAAGACAAAATTCAGAGGAAAGTATACCTGGAAAGGCCTGTCTCCCTTGGAGATGGGAGATTGTAGTCCTTGCTCTGTTAGATTGCCTCAGTAGCAGAAGACTTAAAGGCTAACTGAATTACATTGTGGAAAATACTTCTATACAAACTCTTCCAAAACCTTTTTCCATTAGGATGTAGCACCTAGGTCAATGACTCATTTGATTTGTTTTATATTGTGTGCCCTGAGTTTCAAAATACAGTTTTTACTCTAGTAATTCTCTGATCCTGTCATTCTGTCTCTTCCAATTTCAGCCTTGAAGCACTGTTTTGGGATTCTTTCCAACACGAGGGCAAAGTTGAGCAGATCTTCACAGTGTGTATACTTGGAGGTATAAAGATAGAAATCTGGGAAAATGTGGGGGATTTCCCCTCCTCATTGCACCAAACATTGAAATCCCCCATCTCTGTTGTCAGCTATATCCTTCTGATGCTAGCCTTGGTGGTTTACTGCTGTATTTCTGCATTTTCTAAATTTTGGGATGTTACTTGGATGAGTTCTGTTGCTGTTAGCTACAGCAATCTTAGGGCCTCTCTACCTAGATTACTCCTGTATCTCCCTACATATCCCCAGCTTCTCTGTATTGCCCAGTTTGTATTAGTAGCCCATAGTGTGTTAATGAAACGCATGCTGATAGAGTTACTCCAACAGCTTTAATCTACTGCAAGACTCCCTCTGTTTCCTCCCTTGACTGCAGAATCAGTGTATTGGGACATTTCAGTGAAGTTAATTAAATTTTACTGGTTTGCCTCACCTGAGGATCTGATCCTTGGAGCTTCTACGTTCAAGTAACTTGTAGGATTTACTGATTTCTGTGTGAACAGCCAAGATATGGGTAGCTCAAAGATATTCAAAGCATAGGTTTGAAACTAGACACTCTGCATCTGACATTGCAAGTGAAATCCTATTAAAACCAAAGGGCAATAATGCAACTGAAACAACATCCTACTGCTGCTCTTCTCTGCAAAAAAGTAGAATAAATCTGATGGCATTTTCATTGGTGGTGACTTCAATCCCTGTTGATATGGACGTCTTATAGTTCAAACAGTTCTGGAAGCACAAGCACCTCACCTTTCATAATTTCCTCTGCTTATGCTGTCTTATGTCATATCTTCACTATGCTATTCACAAAATGATCATCCACAATGACCATCCACATAACAAAGAGCTCTGAGTTTTCCTGTGATTTAGGTTAGCATGTCATTTTCTGTTGGAAGTTTTAATCACCGTGCAGTGATATGTGTCATTGTTGTAACCAAAATACAGAATCTCCAAGCCATTGCAATGCTGATGTACTAAAAAGCATGAACCCTTGCTGGTTCATCTTAGTTCCCCTCTTCGAGAGGAGAAAAGAGATACTCTTCTTTAGACAACAGTATACAAGAAAATAGTTGCAGACCAAGCAAATGTGTGTTCTCTACATAAATACTGTAGATATGAGCAAACCCCTCAGTGATGTGAATGGGGAGTAGGTCAGCATTTTGTCCTCATTCTGAATTGTAATGGAACTTGACACGTATTTAAGCATTTTACTGCTGAGGTATATGAAGGGAGAAATTTCTAAAATATTTTCTTAGATAAATGATGAAAATTTTTTCAAAACCTTTGAAGAACTAAGATTTTTGTTAAATAAATTAAAAATAGTATCATTTGATCTCTTGTATACAGTAAGAATTTTGTCTGATGTAATATTGAGGAGTTGATCTGAGGGTTAGAATCAGGCCCTTGCTTTTCACTCATCTGTGGTGATTGATGTTGGAGTTAGCCAGATAGTGTTGTTTGCTGCCAGTTATGGACTGTGGTTGTTAACTATGTGCTGAGTAAGATTTCCAAAATCATTGAAGGAAATTGAAGAATCAATTCTTCTTGGGGATGCAGTGTTCAGGTTCCCAGATTGCTCAAGTAGAGTGGGTTTACATTGAACTTTAGCACATGATGGATGGGTGATTTTGTGAATGCATTGGGACAAAATTAATCACAAAGCTTCACATTTGTATTGTTTCTCTGGAACATGCAAACATGCGTACTATAGACTTTAAAATCAAGTCCTGCAGCACATAGTATAGAGATGTGTGCTTGGAGGTTTGCAGTCTGTGTCGGATGTGGCCTGTATATATTTAGAGTTAAGGAGTACAGATGCTATTTAACTTGGGAACTGGTCATTCACACATTTGTGAGTTCTGGTTCTTGATCTTCTGTGCTGTTTGTCAAAGGTGTGCAATGCTTCAGGAAGGCAAACCAGCACTTGTTAGTGAAGGGCACTGTCTCTCACTTTTGCCCAGGACATCTCTCCCCAAGGGATCTGCCTAGTTTATAATTTGTGCTAGAATTCTTAGTTATTGTTTAGACAGGAAATAATGACCAGATGATCAACCCTTTTCTGTTCTTGGATGAATAGCTCATTTTCACAAGTCCTTTCGTTTATCCAGGGGAATTAAATATTGCACAGAAATAATGTCTAAATGAATACTAAGGAACACAGATTGTGAATCTGATCTTCAGAAGTTTTTTGGTTTTGATACCAATAGCAGTATTTTTAGTCTTCTATTAATGGTAACTGGATTTTTGTGTAATTTGAGCTATAGATGCGACCGTATCCACCTATGAAATGCAGGAAAACATTGGTGAGTACATACTATCAAGGCATTCCTATAGTGTTTATATGAATGTATTCAAGGTAAATATTTATTTAATTAATTTTAAATTAAAATAAGGATTTGCTCACAAGTAAGTTTGGCTGAAGTAGTGTGTGATATTATGTGGTTCTGAAGGATTATGGTAGAGCAATATAAGTATCAGTCTCTCCTATCAAGTTTCTGTAACCCTCATAAATCCTTAGTGAGTTGAATATACTTTCTTTTCAACTATTTGAAACAGAAGAAGGCTAGGAGCTTCCTGATATGAGCCATAGGGATGTGAATTGCTCCTGTATCTAGAACATATGTTAGGGATTAAATTCTGGTTTAGAGATAGTGCTGTATGAACAAGGCAGAAGTGTTGTGTCCTGGCTCTCCAGTATTCCTTGGTGCTGAGAGACTGCCATTTTTTACTCTCTGCAAGGGCAAAACAGCACAGGACAAGGTCCAGAATCTTGTGCATCTGGTCTCAGATACTTGTTATCTGTCTCTGCAATGTTTACTCAGCATTTGTGTATGGTTTTGTGGCAGGTTCACCCACCCACAGAAGCTTCTTC
This sequence comes from Agapornis roseicollis, assembly GCA_002631895.1. NCBI lineage: Eukaryota > Metazoa > Chordata > Aves > Psittaciformes > Psittacidae > Agapornis > Agapornis roseicollis. The sequence continues at coordinate 217,419 of NDXB01021198.1, forward strand.
ACAGAAGAAGCCCAGGAACACTCCCAATGTGCACAGCTCTTGTTGCACTCACACAATGATGGTCAGTGAGTGCAGTGGCAGGAAGGTGGGTCCTGAGCCCATGGGGGCTACATGACCTTATCTGACCACGACTCAGATCCAACCCAGGTATAAAATGAGCCCTGTAGGCAGCCATTTGGAGTTGTCACTATGGTTGTAAGAACATCAGAGGAGGTTATAATCTCAAATTCTGTTTTGGAAATACACTTCATGTGGCAGCAAAATGCTTTGACAGATAGTGCAAACAGCATAGTCAACACATCTGGACAGTGCAAATCTGACACTTAAATTTCATGAGGAAGAAAACCTATGTAAAACATCCCTCCTGCTGTACCTAGAGTGAATCTGAGGGGGCCAGCACTTAGGGTAATATCTCTGTCTTGGAAGAATGTTGGGAAAGTATATTAAAGATTATGCAATGTGCCTGCAATACACCATCTGGCTGTTCCTGGAGACAGGCTGTTCCTGTTATAATCTGTAAGCATTAAAACAGGTATCTGGTCCTTTCTTGTTAAAGTCCAGTTTCCAATTGTTTTTCACTTTTGTTAGGAAATATAAAAGCTATAAAGAGGTATTTTGAGTTGAAAGATATGCTTGTCAGCATATGTCTACAGAAAATATTGTGAAGAAATGGTAAGAATGCTTCTCAAACCCGGCACTGATTGCCCTCTTCCTCTGCCTACAGCCCTGCAGAAGACTCAGTTCAAATCTCATCACTATGATACAGCTTGTACTCAGAATCAGCCTGTTCCAGGAGATGTTCCTGGGAGCAATTGCAAATGAGATGTAAATCTGTGCATCTTTTCTTCCTTTTTATAGAATAACTTACTAAGTTTATTGGCTTTTCTCCATATGTTGGCTCTGCTTTAAGTGTAGATTAAGGCCATGTTGTTTGACCTGCCCTGTAACTTTGCCTTCTCAACTCTGCCTGGGGAAAGTGGCCTTAAGGCACAAGTCCCACAGACAGTCAGAGAAGCCTTGTGTTTGAGCTTTAAAATCCTCTCATAATTGGAACATGTCCCTAATACAGAAAGACACCAGAATATGTGAAAGAAATCTTTCCCATTTTGAAATATTGTCATATGCTCTTTGCTGGAATATCAAGTTAAATTCATCAGATGGTTTCATTAATGGAACAGAATCATTCAGTAAGACATTTAATGACATGCATTGACTCCTAATGGCTTCCTAACTACTTCTGAAATCATCTGAAAGTCTATTCCTGTCACAGAAGCAGTAATGAGATTGTAAATTTGAAATGGAATAGAAAGGCAGATAGTTGGATCAATGATTTGTTAATGATGATATTGAAAAGCTCCTTCACTTTTGCTCCATGATAAAATATATGTAAAAAATTAGTGTGGGTATCGTGTCCAAAACTGACAAGTTGCCAACACAGAGCTTGTGTGCAGGGAGAGTGACTGTTCCTAGGGCTCTTGGCAACCATGCCATGAAGCAAAGCTTTTGGCACAGCTGGCTGTGGTGGAAACCATTTGTGTTTCTCCCTGCATAGCTTTTGCTTTTGTTAGATGAGAGGGAGCAATTGTTCCTGACCATTGCTTTTCAATATGCTGTGCAGGAATTAGAAGTCACAAACCCAAAGCACGTATTAGTTCAGCCTGTAGGTCCTTCCCCTGGGCCAAGCCAGCTATATATTTCAGAGCAGCTGCAGCCCAGTGTCATGAAAAAATGACCTATAGCTGCTTTGCACGCTGCTTTTGATATTAAAAATGAAAATGTCAGCATCAAACTGACACACAGCAAATCCTGTTTCTCCACCTTCACTTTTGCCCAAACAGTGGAAGAGGCTGAGCACTACTGGGCTGTCAGCTGTTTGGCTGGTGCAAGGAACTGCTCTGACCACTGTCATGTGGGGCTGTGACCTGCTGAAAGCTGCTCAGATATTACTGTTTTGAGGCCTGACCATAAATGAATTTCTAAATCCTCTCTCAGTGTCCGATACTCACATGTCTGGGAAAATAAGCCAGATTTTAAGATATTTTCTTTTTGGGTACAGTGACTCAGGAGTGCAAACCTGTTGTTGACTACAATGTGTTGACTACAATGTGTTGACTACAATGTGATGAGTGGCAAATGTGTTGACTACAATGTAATGAGTGGCAAATAGCTGACCCAGTATTTAACCCCACCTGTGTTCTACAACACATTTTGTTACCTACAGTCTGATACTTAGCTAGGAGAACAGTAGGTTGTTGCCCAAAACAACAAACTTCCTTTGGATGGGCAGACAGGACCCCAACACTTCTCTCCTTCAGGCTCCATTATTGCTCTCCTTGCTGTAATTGAGGAATGCAGGGGAGCAGCAAATGGCAGATATCCCCATCCTGCTATGCCCCAAGCATGGGGGCAATTCCCTGGCACCATAGCCTGGGTAAATCCCTCTGGAGAAGGGGAGAGCATCCCCAGACTTTTGCTCGCGCTTCTCCAAATTCTAGAGCTGGTTCTAGTAAATCAGATCTGTGGTACTCCTTGCTCTGTCTCAGAAAAGACATACAGTGACCTCTTACACAGGACCACTTTCAATTTCATATGGTCTTCAGCTCCTTGTGCCTCCGGGCATACAGGCTAATGCCACTGTTTTGCTGCCCTGTTTGCAATATACATTTTGTAAAATACTTCTGCCTAAATTTCCCAAAACAAATTCAGTTTGCCATTTAAATGGGTCTCTGATCCAGTCCTACACTTTGCTTTCAGCAAGCGGTTGTCTGAACAAAACACAGTGCTCATAAATATTTGCTGAAAGCAAACAGCTGGGGCTAAATTCTGTTTTTAAGTGGCTGAAATGCTGCTGAATATATTTATTGTTTGCTCACTTTGCTTATGTATCAGCCTTCATCTTAAAAGGAGAATGGAAGTGAAATTATATGCAGGGCTGCCAAGTAAGGGAAACAAAGGCCTTGTTAGTGAAACTGTATGCTACACACTCTTTAGGTCAGATCCCCTTTACTGCTTGTATTTCCTCTATCACTGAAACAGTCATTTCAGAAAATACAGCTTGCTTACCCTGCATGTTAACCTGTTTCAGTTGGTTGGTTTCCCCACTCCCCCCGCTAGTATCACTGTCAGAACAGTTTGGTGATGAAATATAGAGTCCACTGACTTTTGATTTTATTTTTTATGTGAAATCTAGCATATTGTTATCACGTATCCGTATCATTGATGTTAATATCCAGTAATTACTGATCACTAATGGCTGGCTGACAGCTATGCTGGAGTTTCCATAGGTAGTCAAGTGCTGTGTTCACTTCATCTTACGCTGAAGTGACAGCTGCTATCCTGCTACATGCAGGTAATCCCATTTTCATTTCAAGCTTATTCTGACCTGGATCTATAACAAGAGAGCATTGCCTTGATAAGGCCAAAAAGCGGTGTACGTTACAGGAAATGCATTTCTTACCTAAACTGCCTTTTTACTACAGACACCATTTAAACTCTGATTAAATAATTATTTGTTCTGTGTTTTCTGTTTCCAAGGGAATGGAAAGATCTGCTTCTCAGTGCTAGAACTGAGGGAAGTCTGAATCAGGCAAAGCACTTGGTTGTCAGATAACTTTAGTGTTCCTCTGAGCTTGTGACCAATTTTTATTTATTTTGTAGTGTTTTAGTTTGTTTTACAATGGAAACAGGAATTGATGGATTGGATTGTTTGCCTGCAGTCATCTCTGATAACTTTTTGCATAATTTCTGTTTCCAGTTAAACCAGAAGATAAAGGAGTGGTATGATTGGTAGCTGACTTCAGCAGCAGGAAGAGGTGATCACTGCTTGTGCCTTTTTAACTTGTATTTATTTTATTCAGAAACTCAAATTTCAGTTTAATCTAGACTGTCACCATGACAATAGATCTGTCTTCTAATCTACATATTCAGGATTTTAGTGTCCGTATGGATACAATCACTTTTGCATTTACTTAGAATCATGGAATACTTTAAGTTGGAAAAGACCTTTAAGATCATTGAGTCCAACTGTTAACCCAACACTGCCAAGTTCACTACGAAACCATGTACCCAAGTGCCACATCTACACATCTTTTAAATACCTCCAGGGGTGGTGACCCCACCACTTCCCTGGGCAGTGTGTTCCAATACTTCTACCAGTACAGTTCAGTATATGCTGTTTGGAAAAATTTCTCTTTAGCAATATGAGTAAATGTGGTTTCCAGGCAAAAGCTCATTTTTAAGGTAGAAAGACATTCAAAAGAGCATTATCCAAATACCTTACACAGGTACTCATCACTGTGAGGAAAGCACAGTGTGTTTGCTCTGAGAAGCCAGAGATCTTTTGGAACTGTACATATGGTGTTTACAGTGCCAGGTTGTTAGGTTATTTTGTTTTGTTTTGGAGATCTGTTTGCTGTTGAAGGGCACCTCTTCAAGTGAACTGCTGCTGCTGAGGCTGCTGATTCAATCAGTAAAAGTGTAACTGCAGAAATTGCATGCCGAAGCCTTCTGTTGCTGTTAGCAATCCCAGTTCGCTGAATCCAGTTTGGCAGGATGTATCCTTCCTTTGTAGACTGTAGTGTACTTGTATCAGTCATTTTGCTCTTTGCTTGCCAGCTTGCTACGTTAACACAAGCTCTTCAAAAGTGGACATGTTTGTACTTTCCTGGTGAGTGCTGTGTTGTAGGTTCTCTAAAAGCCCTTCCAGGCAGGTTAGCAGAACATGCTTCCCTCTTTCGTGAAACCACTGGATTAGGCATAATAGATACAAACTGGTGAGTTATCTCCCACATCACACATTTAGGATGGCTTCCTCACCACCTCATGTTTGTGGGGGAGTGGTCTTTCTCTTTTTGTGGTAGTTGAACATTGTCCTTAGGCTACTTGCTCTTGCCTGTACAGAGCAGTCTGTTTGCCACTGAAGCACAGAAAGCGAGGAAAGTCCCCAGAGATGTTTACAGGAACCAACTGATTCAACCTCAATAAAAATAATTTTTATGTCTAAATCTTGCTACATAATTGTTCTGGAATCCTATTTTATTGCAGATTTACAGCTGGATCCAGTTAAAGATGATTCACATGGGAAGCAGAAGTGAAGGAAGAAGCTGGCTTCTACCGTTCCTCACCAGTTTCATGTGTGTGTTTCTTTTGTGATCCTTTTCTTCCACTTGCCTGTCTGCCCTATTTCCCACACCAAGAAGCAGTTGAGTGGTGGATCACACTTGGTGCCCACTTACTGAATGGTTCATTAGTTGTTCTTTTTTGCCAGCACTTGTGTCTGGCATGGAAACATGGACAGATTGATTAAAAAATGGCAGCTGCCTCAATCAGTATCTGGGATGCTTCTGTAGGAAGCTGCAGTTTTACAGGAGGGGAAAGATCCTAAATCCTGGAGGAGACTATGGATTCTGTACAGGCCCTTGACATACCAGCTAGAGTAGCTACAACTGAAAAACAAACATTAATTGCAAATGTCAGACAGAAGTTGCACAGTGAAGAATCATATGAAAAGAAGGCTTTGATTTAGCAGGCTGGTTTTATTCCCCATATGCCAAAGAATAAGATTTGCTTTAACTCATGAATTTATAAATTGGTCTACCAATTTCTTTTTAAAACATTGTCTGGTTTCTAGAAGAGAATAGAATATTAACAAGGAAAAATTACTGTGCCATGAACCATTTAGATTTTCATCAAGAACTCTGTGAAAGCAATCCGCTGATAATAAAGTTTGGACACTAAATTACAGAGGGTGTGATTTAGAAAAGAGATTGTATTAACGTTTAAAGAAATTGCCCAAATGCCAAACCCTTCCAGTGTGTAGCAGTCACAGGTATGAATGTGCACTGATGAGTTTTCCAACATGCTGGATAAGGTGTGAGAATGACATGCCAAAGAACCTTGGGTTTTTACTTCTAAAGCCATTACTGTGCATTCCCAGTGCCAAAGTCAATGAAGCAGCTGAAGTGGATGGTGGTGTGGTGTGGTTGGCATATAATGTATGTGATGTGTCGTATTTTCTAGTGCTTTAAGAGAAGGAGCTCATAGTGGTTAAAGCCAACCACTGGAAGATGGAGTTCTTTGGTACAAAAGAATGAAAACAACAAAAACATCTTTGTGATGGGCTTCAGTAAACAGTTGCTGGAAGACTGACACATTTTCCTTTCTGTTTCATCAAAGAAACTGTTTAATTCAGAGGATGGCAGGGTTTGACCCCAAAGTCTCATCTGTGATGCAGCTCACAGGCTGTGTGATAGAAGGGTCTTTTTAAATGCGGAACCCCAGACACAGATAGGAGTCTTGTGAAGCTGTCTTTCATGGACAGCATTTAGAAAAAGGAGACTTGAAACTGGGGTGTCTTCTTGTCAAGGGGAGCACTGTAAGCAGTAGAGTTGAATGTTTCTGCTAACGTAACGGGCATAAGGCTGGGTGTAGTATCAGTTCCAGAGGAGGAGCTGTGCATCAGCCAGCACATTTGGACAAGTGAATGACAAGAACATAAAGTGAGTGCAAGAATGAATGTATGTATGTATGACAGCAGTAGCTTCAGGAATGCTTGTACTTGATAACACAGGGTGCTGACGGTGTGGTGAATTGGACCCGACACAACAGGTGTCTAGACAGCTGACTAGATGAATAAAAAGAGAAAAGGGAATCGCTGGGGTCTTCACAGTATGTGGGAATCATTGATGTGATTCCCAGCATAGGATATAAGCAGATAAAAGTATTTCCTGTTGTCTTCATAGTACACTGTTCATATGAGGCTCAAATAGTACTTGTCAAGTGCTTTCAACCTGGAATACTCTAAAACAGCTCTTAGTATTAACAGCACCTTGCATTAATCCTTAGCATGATACAGCAGTAATGAACTGCTAGTAAATTAATAAATAATGTGAGCAACAGTAATAGCTAACAGGTCAATGTACATTGAAAATCTGAAGGCTTTCTTCCTCTGTGAGCTGCAGAGACTCACCTCAGGGTCTGATTGTTCAGACATGTTCAGTATGGCTGGGACTGGGCAATGAGTGGTGACATCAGTTTGGTATGCAGCCGGCTCCTGCTCTGGAGCTTTGTTGGTGGGATGTGACTGATGGTCATGACACTTAGCCTGATTCCCATCTCCCTTGCCCTTCCTCCTGTTACAATGCATGTGAGTATGGCAAGATTCTTGATTTACACTGTTATAAGTAGAACTGGAGATGGACCAGCTCCTTAGAAACCTGCCATTTTCTCCTAGCATTACAGAGATTGAGCCTTCATCTGGCAAAGCATTGAAGCATACATTTACATTTAATGGCTTTCTGGATCAGGGTCTTTAAGCAGGGTCCATGGCTTGATGTAGCTCTTTTGGAGCAGGTGAACAGATTGTGTAGAAAATAATTGAGAAATAGGTAGAGAATGTTGGACTAGGAGATGGGAGCTCAACAAACACATTGATGGATTTTATGATGATCATGGTATCTGGCAAGGTTATACACCAATACTGCTGTTGATCCATGAGTAATATGAGCCTGCTCATGAATCAAAGGGGACATCAGAAGAAGTTAAAAAAAAAAATATTGTTCTGTTTTTTTGCCAGAAGGTGCTGATGAAACCTGAAAGTGCCTTAGATGAGGTAATACAGAAAGCTCTGTCATTTATGTGGGGAGCAGGCAAATGCTGGCTTCATTTTATAGACTTGGAATTTAAGAAACAATGAAAACAATCATTCTGATCAAGGTTTTGAAACAACCCAAGAAAAAGTACTTCTGTTTTTTACCACAGTCATTTGCTACCTATGTAATGACCTGTGGAAAGATGTGGAATATAATTACAAAGCCAGCACTTCAACTACACACACACACATATATATGTATAGGCAATACATACAATATATATACACACAAGCACACACACACACACACACATATATAGGCAAAAGTCAGAAGAACCATAGCCCAAGCTAAACTTTAGGAGAACTGGAAAATTAATAACACAGCTATCCAATCTTGCTTCTTGTATCAGCACTAAGCCTAGGATTTATTTATTTTCCAGTGTGTCCTGACTTACTACACCACAGCCAGACCTGTCTTCTGAAGTAGTGTGAATGAAGGCTTCAGAGCTGATACAGACATAAACAACTTTGGGGATTCTAAGAACGTAAGCATTTTTGCTGATTCTTGTTCATTTTTCATTTCCCTCTTGCCAGCTGCTGAAGTGTATGCATCCTGTGACGGGACTGGTGGAGGCAGAAGGGAAAGTGATGTGAGAGGAAAATCATTATGAAAGTTTGACTGTGCTAGAAACTTCGTGTCTGCATCTGAAATGCGATGGGGGCTGAGAGGTTCTGCAGCAGCAGCTGCTGCATTTGGGGGAAGTCAGGCTGGTTTCATTGAAGCTGGATAAATCACAGATTCTGGTTGAAGGACAGTCACCTATAGTAGACCTTTCTGGGATAAATGCAGAAAAGTGGTTCACATGCTGTATGCCTGGGTTGTGATGTGCTCCATGCCTTCCCAGAGCAGAAGGACTTCCCACACCACCAGTTTTTCTCTTATCTGGCAGTGGTGGGTTGTGTCTGTGGAAAGTGGCATTACTCCTGTGGAAACAGGGAAAGAAGAGGATGTGATTAAAGCCCTGCAAGACCCAGAAGTACTTGTAACCAGCTGTACTGTCCAGGCTGGCCTTGGGAGGCCACAGCCTTCCCCTACACCTCCTGTTGTCTCTGAGTGTAAGTTCCAAGGCTAAGCCTCTTTCAGACAGGACAGCGCAGTCTGGGAGAGATAAATTTCTGCAGAATGGTGTTTCCAAAAAGCTATCCTCTGGTGTCAGTTCCAGGACCAAAAGTAAGCCCTTTTTATGGGACCTGTTTGGCATCCTGGAGCAATTAAAAGTGACAGCAAAAAGGGACACGTGAGTGGAGATCTTTGATACATTACATTGCCCTTTGTATGAGTGCTTCCCAGCTTGCAGGTGGGCCAGCTGTGTTGTGTTTGATTTAACGGGTTGGGAGGGCTCAGTACAATGCAGGCAAACAGGCAGAGACCTCTTGCTCTGATTCTGCCCCTCCTGTTAGTCGCTCAGTGGTTCTGGTTGCTGAACCTTTCTCAGGTGCCCTGCAGAGACAGTAAAACTGTGTACAATAATTGCCTTTGATTCTCAAAATCTAACCTAACTCTGCTCCTGCAGGGTCTCAGCTGGTGGCTTAGCCCACCTCCAGTGCTCTGTTCAGTTGCAGATGCCACAAATTTTAACAGCTAATACTCCTTTTTGCTCTCTTGGAGTTAAACTGAGGGCCTTGCTTAGGCTCTTGAGTCACTTGGCAGTGACTGGAAGCATCAGCATGGTGAGGAGAGATAGATGATGTATGGAAGGAGGAAAGGGATTAACCATTTCTTCCTCATGATACGATTGGGATTTTTTGTGAGTCTTAAATCATTCTTTTCTGATGGTGTAACATTTTGAATTAAGGCTTCCTTCAGACCTGGTTTCTGTGAATGAGTGGATATCCACTGGTGAGTTTAATAGCTGGAGACTTCTGGCTTTAAGCATCGAGTACAATCCCAGGCAAACCTGTCTGAGACTCTGCGCTTGTCCATAAGCCACAAAAAGCAAAAAACAGCAGTAAGAGTTCTGAAAGGAAAGGGAATAAGGCTCATATTTAATAATATAAAGAGAGGAGCGAGGGGGAAGACGCAAATGTAAACGACTTCTTCATTTCCGTGTGCCCCGGCCGGCGCTTCACTGCTAGCCCGGGCGGCGCCACCTTGTGGGCTATGTGGCCATTGCCTCCCAGCCCCGGCGGCGCCATCTTGTGGGCACAGGCTGGCATTGCCCGTGGGTGTGCAGGTCCCTTTCTCCTTCCTTTTCTCCAGGGTCCCGGGCGCTTCAGACAATCAGCGCGGCCTACACTGAGGATTGCTCTCGAAGGAGCATGTGCGGCGCTACACGAGGTAGGATGGGGCTGGGGTTGAGGGAACCGGAGTCACCGGGGCACCTCCGGCGAGGGCCGAGTGTGGCATATGTGAGGTGGAGGTATGGTGAAGGTGGGGTAAAACCCATGTTAAACCAGCCTGTGGCAGGAGCTTCGTCCCGCAGAGGATCCCTAGAGAGCATAGGCCTGTAGTGCTGGATGGCCCTCAGCCAGCCTAAAAGGTTCTGGTCTCATAAGGAAGTGTTAGGGTTAGCTACAGTTGGTGTTCTGACTGCAGACCAGTATTTTTAAACATGCCTTGAGTTCAGCTTTTATTCAGCCTCAGGGATCTTCCATATCCTTTGTAGAACCATGGAAGTATGGGAATGGAACCTCTGCCTGGGAACGGAACACCTCCATCTGTGGCCATTTGGGACCCCATTTGCCATAGATAGAGACAGAATGGAAAGCACAGCTTGCTGCTGCCTTTTTTATTATTTTTCTTTTTTAAAGTTGGATTTCAGAGAGAATGACTGATACAAACAAAACCCGTTTTCTCATCTCCTCCAACACAATGAAACGTAAGTTTTGCTCTAATCTCTACAGAGTGTTTCTTTAGATGGAAAGCATTAACTGGAAGCTAAACTGCTGATTACACATTCACAAGCAGAAATGTGAGTTTCTGAGTAAAAAAATCAATGCTTGTATGCTTTGTTGTCCTTTACAAGTGAAATTCAATCATTTGGCTCATCTGAGAAGTTCTTTTGTGCTGTTCTTGTACCTTAGGCCATTGAAATTTAGGCGTGACTGTATCTGGTGTCTTCTCTGCAGTGATTTGTTAGGACACCAGTCAATCCTTCTGCTCTTTTTGAATTGTAATACTGTTTCTTCTGAAAACAAAAGATTAGAGATAGCAATTAAAAATATTAAAGACCTTTAGTTAAAAAAAGTGTTAATTTTCTATCTATAATGCACATATTAACATCCTAATAGAGTTCAGGCATACACAGTTTTACCATGTGTAAACTGGTGGGATTTACTTGGGATGTTGAATGCATACTGCCCTGTCATTGTAAGATTCATACTATAGAAAGTGTTTTCTCTTTCTTCCCAGTATTCAATTATTTTTGGTGGATCCTTTGACTTGCAGCAGTTTTTTAATCCCATCCACAAAAACCCCACACAATATTACATATTAAAAGGATTTCTGTTTTTTGTAAGGACAGTTACCTATAAGTGTTTTCCATAAAAGCCTGTCCATGGTTGTTTTAATTTGTAAGTGTCCTGCATTCCTTGGGGTAATTAGTGTTATACTTTAGCCAGATCTAGATTGTCATTATACATGCTAATACTTCCTCAAATGGTCAAGTACAAGCAAAGGGCCTACAATTACATTAGGTAGTAATTTGTTTTCTATTAATTAGGTTTTGTTCTTTCTAATTTTGTTAGCACCAGTATACATTTCCTTGTTTCAGATACTTAATCTAGTTGATCTGTTATTGGAAATGTTGGGTAATTAAAAAGTATGTCATCACTGTACTTCATTTAGTTACTTGCTCTTAACATCTGATCCATGCTTCACGTGCCTCCCTGTACCTAATGGAGTAAATTATGTGTCTCTTTTTTGGAGGACAAAGGTTCTGTGCCCAGGCAGTTTACTCTGTGAGCAGAAGCAGAGTCACCCATGAACTAGAGGGATTGCTACAATCAATTAGGGACCACAAGTCCCTAATGCACAGTGCCCTCACCTCCCTTTCAGGCTTACAGTCAGTGCTGTTTTTGCACTGTGCAGCTGAGAGTTGCCAGGGCTAATTCCTGTGAGTGTAAAGCACCATCAGATTAGTCCATTTGGTCAAAGAATATTCAAAGAGATACATCTTCCTCTACTCCCCAGCCTGCTCAGTATGTATTCTAATAAGTCTGCATCATGATTCCACCCATGAGTTGGACTCAAACCTGGTGTGAGGCCAGGTAATGTGTAAAGAAGCAGTTTTTTGAAGAATAATACCCACTTCTGAATTTTCAAGTGTAATCTTAATAACCCCAAAGTAACTCTAAATATGAAATAAAATGCACGTTCCATTTTTATGCAGCAAGTCTTGAGACTAACATGATAAAGTTCAGATCCTGCAGGAGACCCAGGGTGTACAGGGTATCTTAGAATATCTGCTCTAGATGTCCTGGTGAGGTCTGCTTGTTCAACCTTAACCCTTCAGAAACAGTGTAGGTATTTTTCCAGTAGATGACAAAAATATCAGCTTTTGTCTTGCTTTCATTTTGGACTGTACAGGTGTATTTGCAGAGAATCGTGCTGGACATTTTAAATCCAGTTTGCATTTTCTCAAAGATGGCAAGAATTAGCATTAAGACTACTGAATATGTTTTCACAACTTAGACCATGTAGTTTCTATAAACCAGTGCTCACGCTCCTTTGTTTGTTCATATGCTTCTTTTTTTTTTTTTTTTTTTTA
>NDXB01021199.1:0-62775 GCA_002631895.1 Agapornis roseicollis
TGGATGGATGCACTGGAGAAGTAACAGGACATGGTTGGGACTGTGAGGGCAGTGTAAAGAGGGGCTAGACTGCAGCAGGAGAGCCTGTCCCAGTGCATCACAGCCTCTCCTCCTGCGTGGGACCCCATGAGTAGATCTACCTTGCATGGGTACCACCTGCAGTGGGTTATGGGGTAACCAGGTTTCTTCAGAGCTGGGCTTTAGAGCTTTAGTCCATTATGGGGACATGAAATGGGAAAGGTTTTCAGTGTCCCTGTGTGGGTTTGCAGTGCTGCAGGGAATGTGCCTCCTAGGCCAGTTTTCATCTCAAAGGACAGAGATGCAGCCTAGGCTTAACCCAGCTGTCATCACTGAGGCAGATGCATGGCTCTGACTTGCCTCATTCACCTGCTCCTCCAGCTGACAGTGCTGCAAAGGGATGGCACAGGGATCATCTGCTTATCCTGTACTTCTGCAGTCTCTAACACAGTGGAATCGTGGCTAGTGGGGTATAAATCATTATGAATCTGCCCTTAGGCTCTTGACGAGTCACTGATGAGACTCAAATGGAGGCACTTAACTCAGCTGGTTTTATTAGTACAGTTGTGTGATTCTGTATTAGTCATTTAAAGCTTTTCAGTGTAATTACATGTAAGGCAGAGTGCCCAAAAAACATACCTCATAAGCTGAAAGTTCTATTATGATGGCTTTGAGACCTGCAGAATTCATCTTGAACACAAGGATTGGGGCTGACATTGATACAACCAAGTCCTATTTCCCAAAGGCAACAGAAAATACAGGCAGTTGAGTTTTTCTGTTGCTTTTTATTTGTGCATCTTTTTATGTGCAAAATGCAAGGGTTTAAGTAGAAATATCTGCCCACGGGTGTATTTGAAATGATTGGGCTTGTTTACATTGTGACTATGAAGTCTGGTCTTAATCCTCTCTCTTTTCAAGGTGCCAAAGATATATTTGGATCTTTACTCCTAATTAAGGAGGGAGGAGAAGGGGGATCTGGATCTCTAAAAGAGATGCCTGCCCCTAGCTTTTCCCAGGTATTTTAGTGTCTGTTATTTCCTCAACACTACCTTCCCTTTGACACTTGAAATCTGCCTGTTTCCAGGTCGCCACTGCCAGGAAATGTGCCTTTTCCTATAGATAACCATGTTTTGCCCATTATCTGCATCTCTGAGGGGTGCCTCGTACCACGTGCTTGGGGCTCAGCCCCACTTTCATTCATCCTGACTCTGGAGAAAGCTGTGAGGTTCCCAGCCGCACCATGAGCTCCCCACAGCTTCCCATGGCACAGGCAGAGCAGAACACGGGCCTGTTGCACCCTGTTTGTGTTTCCCAACAGCTGAACGTGTTGACATTTAGACTATCCAACCCCCTGGATTTTTAAGGTTGTAGAATCCCAATGGATGTGGAGAAGGTGGGCAGGGATCATTTTCCCACCGGGATTTGGGACCATCAGGTGATACTAGCCTGTGACAGAATGAATGAACACCTTGATCCTTCCCATATCCTGCAGCTAAACTATGGAAGTGTTTGCCCCAGGAGGGCACAGGGATTGGAGGGGGGAGATTGGGATTGTACCTGAAAGAGAAATCCTTTGAACAGTGGTAAGTGGGCAGAAAACCCCACTGGCTCAGTAGAGAATGATCCGGGCTACTTGTCATACATGTAGATTCTTGCTTTGTACACCTGAATTTAAGGGCTGGTGAAGAAAAGGATAGGTTGGATGTATCTCTGGTCTGGCTGTTAGACCTGCTCCTTTCTTGTATTTTGCTCTTAGATACTGGGCTACTTGGTTTTACTGTGATTTCATCCTGATGGGAGCCTCTCTGGTTACAGTGGGACTTTGCCAACATCCACGAATGCATAAGGGGTGAATAAATGACATTCCAAGGCACTGTATGGTAGATCAATGAGGTAGGACATGTGTTAGTCAACAGTGTGTCTTAAGGTGTCGGGTCATTTCTAGGGCTGCATCTGGTTCCACAGCTTTGTGCAGCTCAGCTTCAGGGGAGCAATGGTAATGAAGTTATTTTCCCAAGCACTTCAAGCTTATGGGATACCTTAATGCAAAATCCTTTTGCTAGCTGCACTGGGAGCGTGCTTGGTAACAGGACGATTTGGAAACTGCATGTGGAGAAGAGATAGGAAAAATCCCCTTCCTTCCCACTACCCATCATAGCTGCTTAGTTAGAAGTTTGGTAAGAAAAGACAGACACAACTTCTTGCTGTTAGATGGTTTCCAGATCTTTGTGTTTTATGGGTCTGGGTAGCAATAGGGGTTCCTGTATCTACTGTCAGTCTGGAGGATGGAGAACATGCTGTATTTCGCTTGGCTTATGGACCCTAATGACTTTTCGTGGCGTTCTTGGCTGATGCTAAAGGTACATTTTAATGTGGGGCTGTCCAAAATCTGCTGCCTTCAGGAAGCAAGTTCCTGCTGTCAGGATGGGGCTTTGCTGTGCAAGGGATCAGAAAGACCATTGCAAGCTAATAATTCCTTCCTTCACTTCCCAAATGCAGCATGTGCCCTGTGTGCACAGCAGACACTGGTAGAGGAGGTGGTGAGATAGGAACCCTTTGAAGCACTGGACTGGTTGGCATCACAAACTGAGGTCGATCCCTTGTTTTCTTCCAGCACTGGACTGTATTTCAGACAATTACAGAAGTTTTTATCCTGGTTCCTGCCTTGCTTGGCCTGAAGGGTAACCTGGAGATGACGTTGGCATCCAGGCTCTCTACTGCTGTGAGTGTTAACAGGGTGATGGTGGTGTGTGTGGTGGGGAGGATTAGCAGGGGCCATCGGGAGATGCTGCTTCTATATAAGCACCCTGTGTGGATGAGATGTGCCCTTTTCTGCTAGGCAGAAACCAGTGGGCTGTGAGGGTTAAAAGTAATGTGTGTGTGCCCTCATTTTGGAAGTGGAATGGAGAATTCCCATCTGTGCTCTGAAGGTGATTTCATCCCTGGGGCCCTGTGACACATGAAGGAGACAAAGCCATGACTGTCAGCTTCAGTACTGGATTGCTTCTCCTTGGGTGTAGTGATCCTTGAGAGACCCAGGGCTTCCCAGCATTCCTGTCTTGGGGGGATCAGAACAAGGCTTCTTGGGACCTGCAGTAGCTTTTGCTACCCTGGATTTGATCTCTCTTCTCTTCCATAGCAGTGTTGTTGACTTTGGGCTGTTTGTATTGCATGTCTTGGGAGAAATGGGAGCTTAATAGAGCAATTCAGGGGGAATGGAAGAGGGAAAATGGTTTAATTTGTTCAGCTTTTGGCCTGCGTGGGATGTGGTGGATGTGCCCACTCCACTTGTAGCTGAGTGCCCTGCAATGCCTCTGCACCTCCATGGGAGCCTCTTATGCCCCCCAGACACTGGGCTGGAGCGTGATGGAGATGTGTCAAGGAGGATGTGCTGGGAAATGTGGGCCTGTGCTCACCTCTCTGGCTTTAGCAGCCCCTTTCCCACAGGGATAGGGGAAAACTGCCTTCGGCAGAGGCCTGCACCACAGGAACAGCTTTTCAGAGTGTCTCTCTTGGCTCCTAGGCTAACACTGGGCAGATGGATGGAAGTGATAACCAATGGAAAATGTTCACCGGCAATATAGCCCTTATCCAGGTGAGTCACTTCAGGCTCTTTCCTCTTGCTACACTGCAGCCCAACAGTATCTCTTCTCAGCTGGATCCAGAGCTGTTTGGGGCAGGTATCCTCAACAGAGCCAAGCAGAGCCTAGGACCTGACCTCAAAGCTTGCAGTTCAGCTGCAAAACACATCCAGAAATCCACAGAAATTCACATTGTGGACAAAGGGAAATGGTGAAAACCCCTCCTTTTGCAGGAGCAGCTGTGGCACAATCCCTGTTTCACAACAGCCCCTAGATAAAGCCTGCCATTTACTGGCAGTGTTTGGGAATCAGCCTTGGGGGGAAAAAGATAGGAGAAATGTGCCTCTTGCAGTTCTTTCTGTGTGTTAAACCCCAACAACCAGCCTAGAGGTTACAGGGCTTGCAACACATGTCTGTGTGCTTTCCCTTATCTCCTTCCACAGCTTTCAGCTTGCTTGGAGCACTGTGTTGATGGGGAGCCCATTTCTGCGTTGACCAGGGCTATTCCTTTGCTGATGGCCTCAGTGTCCTTTGCTGAAGTGTTATCTGCCCTTCACAGGCATCCAGAGCTTCCCTCAAACTTTTGTCAGGATTTTAGTTTTAATCTAGTGGAGCCTTACAGAGATGCTGCTACATACAGAACCAATCAGCATCTCTGCAAGGCTTTGTCCGCCTTGCTCCGTGGCAAGATGAGCCTGGGAGCAGATCATAGAATCATGGAATGGTTTGGGTTGGAAAGGACCTTAAAGCTCTTCCAGCTCCAACCCCTGCCCCAGGCAGGGACCCCTTCCACTGGAGCAGCTTGCTCCAAGCCCCTGTATCCAACCTGGCCTTGAGCACTGCCAGGGATGGGGCAGCCACAGCTTCTCTGGGCACCTGTGCCAGCGCCTCAGCACCCTCACAGGGAAGAGCTTCTGCCTAAGAGCTCAGCTCAGTCTCACCTGTTCTGGCAGGTTAAAGCCATTCCCCTTGGCCTGTCCCTGCAGGCCCTTGTAAAATGCAGATAGTTCCTTACCAGCTGTCTTTTGGTTTCCAGCTTCAAGCCACTGTGGTGGGACTTCTGGCTGCTCTTGTTGCTGTGATCATGGGAGGTGTCTCCAAGGGCTCTGTGGATGTGAGCCAGGCTATTCTGCTGTGTGCCAGCAGTGTCATCACAGCCTTCATGGCTGCTCTTGGTCTTGGTGAGTGCTTCTGGTTCCTCAGATCAAATATGCAGCCCTCGGGTACAGCTGCCCCCTCTGCCAGGGACACCCAGCTGATATCCCTTTGGTCCAGCACAGGGAGGAGGGATGCAGGGATCACTGGTCCTAGGTCCGCTGCTTTCACCCCCTCAGCATCCTGCCTTTGTTTCTCTTTTTATTGGTCTCTCAGCATCCACAGCAGCAATCAGAATGTCCCACTTCACCTGACACATAGAGAAATGCCACATACAATGTGGCGGTGCACATACACATGCACACACTTTCTCTGTATGTCTTGGGTGACACATTAGCCATCTCTCCCTTTCTGGGGAGAGTGAACTAATGCTATGCACAAAGCAGAGTACTGAGAGTCTTTTAGACATCGCCAGAGAGATGAAGATGGGTCACCCATCTTGAGATGGCCTTGGGTCACCCAGTGCCATGGGGAGGACTGTTGCCAGCCCTGTGGCTTGTCTGATACGAGCTCCGGGCCATCCATTCCTCTGGCTATTCCCCTTGGAAGCTGATGGAGTGGATGGTTGGGAGCTGCTGTCTCCCGAGGAAGATCAGTTTGTAGGTCTGCCATACGAGGGCAGCATGATACCTTGAATAGAGGGAGCTCGGAGAGGAGGATACAGCAAGTCTTCCAAATGACAGGGACAAGTTAGAGCAAGTGCATATCCTAAAGCTGGAGTCAAAGGGCGATTGCAGATGCCTTTGATGAAAAACATGGGATGAGGCTGTTGTTAAAAGAGGAAAACAGCAGCTCAGCTTTCATTAAACCCTTTCCCTTCAGTCCCCCTGCTCGGTGTGAGGCACAGAGACTTTGCTGCTGCACCAGCCCAGCCTTTCAGCCAGCCTTAGTTGCTTCCCTGGATGTGTGTGTGCATGATGGGAATCTGTTGTTCTTATGGCTAAGGGGGGAAGCAGCATGAACTGTGCTATGGGGAGGCTTCTGGGAAGGCTTCCGTGGATAACGCCACGTTGTGTGAGAATGTGTTTCTGTATAAGGATGTTGTAACAGGAAGGTGCTTAAGTGGCATTCCTTATGGGAGAGCTGATGCTCCTGTGCGTGCTCAGCTTTGATGGGCCCATGAGAACAAGGCACAGAGAGGGTGTGAGCTGGAGGCGCCACCATCCATGATTCCATGATTCTATTTCTTAGGCTGCCTTTGGTCCATCCTGTCAGGCACAGAAAGGACACTGAGGAGTTGTCATGCGTCTCATTTCCAGGCTGCCCTTGCCAGTCACACAGCAGTGGGGAATGGCCAGGAAGGGTTTATTCCAGGTGGCTGGCTGAGGAATTCTCACAGGTTCATCAGGGTTTGGGGTTTGTGCTTCTTAACTTACCTGGGCATGCAAAGCTTCCCTCCTCTCCAACAGTGCTGAAGAGCAGTGGAGTTTTCCAGGTGCAGCTCAGAGGACGGAAAAAGAAGTGATATGGGACACCTCCATAAGCCCTTGACTCTGGAGCTGCTCATAGCATCGACATCCACCCAGTGCAAATTAAAGCAGCCCCAAAGGCATGAGTCTGGGTCTGATGGCTGGGCTGTAAGGCTGAGTCAGGCAACTGTAATGGAGATCATTGCTCCTTGGTGGTTCAAACTGAGAGAAACTTTGGTCTATTATGGAGAACGTCTTTGTGCTGTGGAATCCAGAGAAGGGGATGGCACCAGAGGGTTCTGCATGCTTGCTGTGTGCTTATCTATGAATGTGCTTCGTGCCTGCTTCAAGGCAGCAAAGATTAAGCTGCTCAGGAGGGGAGCTTCTCCATTTGGGCTGCCTGCTGGCATCTCCTTTGATCCCTGGAATTTGCTTGTGTGCCTCTGGGCCCGCTGAGGCAGAGCCATGCTCGGCAGGTTGGTGAAAGGAGGAGGATGAGTTCTGGGGATGTCCAATCCCCTGCTGTGTGGCACCACTATGGGCAGCATGCTGCTTGCTTTTCCCACACCCTGCATCCTTCTGGGAAGCAGAAGAGCAGCTCTGGGGTGGAACGCAGTGGGATGTGTTCTCTGATGCCTGCTCTGTGTCTTCCCTAGGTCTGCTGATGTTTGGTGTGATCATTGGAGCCAGGAAAGCTGGGATCAATCCAGACAATGTCGCCACACCGATTGCAGCGAGCCTTGGAGACTTTATAACCCTTTTCCTGCTGGCGGGATTCAGCTGTTTTCTCTTCAAAACCATGGGTACAGTGTTTAGCCTTGTTTTGCATCTTAAGGGAGGGGTGAATCCTTGTGAAATGACTGCAGGGAATTTCTGGGATGTTTCAGGTTGGAGGCTGCCACTGGGGTAGAAAAATGTCCAAAGATGCTTTTCCAGGCTCTCTTTTAGGAGCAAGTGAGAAGGCAGAGCCTAAGAAACACAACTGGGATGTGCCAAAGAAATGGCCAACATATATTGCATAGCTTTGGAACAGAAGACTGACTTCTGCTCCTGCATCTCTTGTTAGCCAGGCTGTGCATGGGTAACAGCAGGACCTTCCTCACAAAGCAGTGTCAGGGGGTTGGCATTTGTCTTCTTGCATCTTCTCACGTGGAGAGTCATGGATGACATGATGTGATCAAACTGGAGGGAGGAGGCAGTGCTGCATTGGTTTATGCTCACAGGACACTGAGTTGTGGCTGTGTGATTAGCTGTGCTGCTGGTCAGCAAAGACTTAGGTACCCATTGACACTGAAAAGCTCAAAGCATCTTGCAGCTTGGTGCTGTGTGCCCGACTACACTGGCCTAGTCACTGTGAGCCTAACCTAGAACAGAAACAGGATTGAGCAAACTCAGTCCCATTTGAAATCCAAACTGGTGCTTCAGCCTGTGAGCAGAAGCAGCCAAGCCATTGGTCTGTGTGCAACTCCTTCCATATGCCAGCGAGTGAAGGAGCAGGGAGAGGCCCACGAGTCTCTTCCATCCTCCTGGAGCTTCAAAGGTGCATTGGAACAGGTTTTTTCCATGATGCCATCACCCCTGCCTTGGTAACTGTGGTTTGTCTTTCAGTCATGCTTCTGATATGAGGCCTATGCCTCTGACAGCCTCTCCCAGGAAGCATATGGCAGAATGTGGTAACATCTATGGTTATGATGAGAGAACATTCATGATGTTTTCAGAGTAGTTTAAATAGCCTCATGGGCTGGAAAATACTCAGCACATAGATACCAGGTCATTGGGAGCATGAAGTGAAGCAGGTAGGAGGAAGGCACTGTTGGTGCTGCTTGAATAAGTCCAGCTCCCTGCCCAGTGGGCTGTAAGGGACAGGTCATGCTGTAACAAATCTGGGTCCTATGAAAATATATCCTTCAGAAATCCCAGTGAGTCTGTAAAGTTTGGAATGCTGTGTGTCCAGACACAGCATCCTATGGAATACCCTTTTTCCCAATGAATATTCTCAGGTTTTCAAAGGCCAACCCTGGTCCTTTCCAGTCCTGCATAATGGAAATGCAAACTGTGCCAAAGGGTTTCGATTTGCTCATGGGCTGTGTGTGAGAGAATGTGGCAGAACTGGAATGTGGGGACTGACGTCCATTCATCCTCCCAGGAGTCTTCTTGTGGGCTTTGATAAGCTTTGATCCTCCAGTGCTCTGTGTCTGTGTTATTTGGGAAAGAATAAATTGCCTGAAACAAGGTGTGGGGTAGGAGATCCAGTGCAGCAGCTAAGTCTATCATACAGCCATCTGTCCTAGTCTAGTCCAGGTGGTAAAGTTGCACTGACACAACAGCAGCTTTTACACCCCAGAAGTGACTGCATTTCAGTGCCTGCTAAGCCCCAAGTCAAGAGTGCACCTCTGTGTAAGAGCCTTGGATTGATGCAAGGTGTCATCACATCAGTGCTATGCCAGCCCAAGGCCCTGGCAGCGTCATGGATGAATGCACACTCTGGATCCTGCTGCATCTCCCAGGTTACCTGCAGTGTCTGCATTACAACCCACTGCCTCTGGCCCCAACACAGAGACCAGATGGAGAGCTTGTTGGAGGTGGATTTTTATATCCAAAAGGTTGGCATCATCCCCATTGCTTGCAGGTGTTTCTCGTGCTTCTGGGTCATGTTTATTTTCTTTTAGTGCTGCACTACTTATGAATTCCTTTGTTTCTAAGGGTCACGTCAAGGTTATGGCCCTACTGAAGAAAAGGCACCTCTTGCAAACACAAGCTAGGACAGAAGAAACCCTGGATCTTAACTGGCTTCTACATGCAAGAGAGCATTAGTTCCTATAGAGCAGACCAGCTGCTCAGCAATTCTGCTAGCTTGCCACCAAAAGCACCTATTACCCCTTGTTTTAGGTGAAGGTGTATGGTGTCCACAGTGTGATACAGCTTCCACACCAGAGTTTCCCACCTTGCCCTGCTGTTTGATTTGTACCTGGAAGCCAGGCATTTTGTAACTTCTTGTCTTCTTGGCTGGAGATAGACTTGGAGACTTGTCATCTTCAAATATAACTCACTTTGAATCCTGCTGATTTTCAAACATCCTTTAGCAGTGAGTTTCAGGGATTCCTTATGGATCTCTATGGTGGAGGGAAGTGGTCTGGGGGGAATATCTTGGTTCGTGTGATTTTTATGCTAACGTAACTCAGTCTGACTTCCTTCCAGACTTTGTGCGGTAGGATTTGGGCAACCTGTGAAGCTTTTAATGAGTATCTAATCCAAGATGTCTTTCTTACCAGATGTTAAATGGCTTTCTCCTCTGATCTGTGTTCTCTTCATCGCCCTGATCCCTTTCTGGATTTCGGTGGCCAAGCAAAGCCCTTCCGTTGCTGAAATCTTGAAATCTGGATGGGTGCCAGTCATTGTTGCCATGATCATCAGCAGGTAACCCAAGGAGCTGCTCCTCAGCCCCCATGTGTGTGCATACAGCAGAGACCCTGTGCTTCTTTAGAAAGCCATCACAGTGAAACTGGAAGGGGTAGCACAAGGGTATTTGTGCAGTGATCCTCAGCCATGGACAGCCTCCAACAGGCTGGGAGGTAGATACAGAGCCCCCCAGATGACTGGAAAAAGCAAGTCATCATTCTAAGTCTTACTCACACATCCATGCATCATGTGGGTGGAATCTGAAAAAGGGAGATGGTGACTGTCAGAAGTGGACTTCCACCTCATTTTTATCTAGCTGTAATGACAGAAGGCTGATGAATGTGGAGCCAGGTTGTTCATTCCCCTGTGGTACATCTTTCAGACCCAGCTGAGGTCTGGGAGAGAATGTAAAGAAACTAGTAAGAGCAGGATAGAGGTGTGGTAAAACTGGTGGAAGGATGCTAAAGCTTACCTGGCTACTGTCAGTTTTGCTCAAGGGATGAGCCAAGGTCTTCCTGATCTCAATGTGCCATTAACAAAAGCTGTAAGGCTATTTATTGGTGAAAAGTGAGCCGTAAAGGAGTAAATGGTGAATAGTCCAGCCCTAGCAACAGGCAAGAAGCAATAACTCATCTCAGTTTTCTTTTTTCATAGAGCAGGAAGTACACTGGGATGGGGGATTGATCCATGCTCACTGCCTGTCCTTTTTTAACAGCGTCGGTGGGCTTATCTTGGATAAAACTGTTGCTGACCCAGAGTTTGAAGGCATAGCAGTTTTCACACCTGTGATTAATGGTAGGTTGGGCAGGGGGGGCTATATGCATGCTTTCATTTGTACCTTCCCCTCCTCCCCAAGGGTTTTGTTAACCATTGTTGCCCCAGCACAAAGGTCTGTGTTCAAATCCCTGCTCGCAGCACAGTGGAAGTGGAGCTACTAATCCCCATTACATCCCTGCTTATTGATATCTCCAAGGGTCTCTGGAGTAAAATAGCAGGCAGGGCTGTAAATACTGGCAGAGCTGTGAGAAAGGTTAACAGCATCTGCTAGTTGTGTCTGAGAGCTATGTTGACACCTTTCATAACATCAAACCTACCAAGGATATCACAATAAAGCCATTTCCCCCACCTCTCTCCATTCAGTAATTTGAGCTGTGCAATCATCCCCTATACAGCTTGTTGATAAAGACTAACGTATCAAGATCATATATGCATATATATTATAAAGATTTTTATATATGGATTATATATATACATATATCAGCATCTTCTGTGTGTATATTTATGTATTTGAAGCCTCGCAGTACTGTTACACACACACATACCTCTACAAACTGCTGGGGATCCACTGCATTATTGTACCCCCTTTAGACACTGGAGCTGCTCTCAGGTCTCCCCTTCAGGAGCCTTCTCTTCTCCAGGCTGCCTCAGCCCAGCTCTCTCAGCCTGGCTCCAGAGCAGAGCTGCTCCAGCCCTTACAGCATCTCTATGGCCTCCTCTGGACTCACTCCAACAGCTCCACATCCCTCTGGTGCTGTTACCCCAGAGCTGGATCAGGACTGCAGGGGGGGTCTCCCCAGAGCACAGCAGAAGGGGAGAATCCCCTCCCTTGACCTGCTGCTGCTGCATCCCAGCACATGGGTGGCAAATCTCACAGTTAGTGATGGAAAATTTCCTTCTTCAAGGAAGGAAAAACAGGAGAAGCCAGCAGGGGCTGGCTCACTGTTATCTTTTCTGTGTCATTGCTACCCTGCAAATACTGAGGGTGATCATCATCCCTCTATTTTCTGCTAGAAAGCATAGCTGCTTTTCCATGTTTCCTAGAATTAATCAGTCGGGAAGGAATTAATTTCCTTTTAATTACCTAATGTATTTAGTCTCTAATTCATTCTGTTATGATTCCTTTTCATTTAACAAAGACGGTTAGCTGCCTTCAGACAGACATGTAATCACTCACTGTGATTTTCACTGCTGCTTGCAGTGAACTTGTACATGAATGCAGACCCAATCCCCTTGGGCTAGGTTTTAGACTGATGTTTCCAGCTGCAGGGAAGGTGCTTTAGAGGTTTACTGCTTTTTGTCTTTACAGGTGTTGGGGGGAGCCTGGTCGCCATCCAGGCCAGCCGTATTTCAACATTCCTTCACTTGTGGAGCGAGCCTGGAGTTTTGCCGCACAAGATGAGGCAGAATTGGCCCAACCCATTCACCGTGTTCTTCTCATCAGGTAGACCTTGAGCCCTAGGTGTCCATGCCTTGAGGCCTGTCATCACAAATAGCCCCTTTATCAAGCCTGGCTGATGAAGGACTAGATGGGTTTCAAAGGCAGAACTCCTTTTCCCCCTTACAGGGAAGATTCTCACATTGGAGAGGGAACATATTTGCAGTTGGAAAACGCTTGCGCTACACTTGCTTACTGGTGTGCAGAGAAATTGGCCTTTAGGGAGCACTAAGGAAAGCAATTGAAAAAGAGTCTCAGATTTGATCTCATAGAAAGTCATTCTAACCATGGCCAGCCATCACCTGGATGGGGGGACGAACAGAGCATAACCTTGCTGAAAACAAGCAATGCCTCCATCCATCTTCACCAGGGGATAAACCAAAGCATCAGCACAAGTCGATTTGGGTTTGTTGGTTTTCTTAGATTGCAGGCTCCTCTCGATTTTCCCTGCCAGGCTGGAAGTTACTGCTCAAACACACTGAAAACTGGGAAAGTGGGTTACAGCAAGGCAGAGCGGAAGCCGTGGGAGGCAGAGAGCAGCTGGGTGTTGAGAAGTGAGTGGATCAGGATGGTGCACGTCTGTGGCACATAGCTTCAGTGATAGACAAAGCTGCTGGGCTGATATTGCAGGTGCTCCAGATTGCTGTGTGATCTAGAGAAGGCGTCAGCAATGTGGTTGGTGGGAGGGAACAGCCCCAAGTCTATGCATTAACACAGGCAGCTGCTGTCATCGCTGTTTCTGTCTCTGTCCTCTGCAGAAGTGAATTCGAAGTCTGCCAGAGTCCTGTTCTTCCTCGTTGTCCCAGGGCACCTTGTCTTCCTCTGCGTTATCCACCTGCTGCAAGGAGGCCACATGTCAATGTCATTCACCTTTGTGGCGTTTTATCTGATGGCTGCTCTGCTGCAGGTAACCCCCAAACTCTCACTCCAAAGGAACCTCTCAGATGTGGTGAAAACAAAGCAGTCTTCAGGCTAAACAGGACTCACAGTAAAACTTCCAACAGAAACCCCACCTTTCCAACCATTTTAGGTGTGCTTCCGACCAAGCATCATGTGTCTTCTGTGGGTCAAGTAATACTCCAGGGTCTGGTTTCCTGCATGAGCATGACTGTTCCTTTAGTGTGAGCAAGGAATCAGACATGAGATGAGGAAAAAGTTGTCATCATCCCCTGAGCTGCAGTAAAGGTGCAGATGCTTGCTTGGCAAGGACCTTGTTTTACCATGATCACCCTCTAAGCCCCAAGTATTTCTAGATTGTTCCTGTTCATCCAATCAGGGGCAAGTGAGAGGCTATGAACCTCTCACCAATAGCAATAATGTGTGTATTTTATATTGTTTTAATGTTTTATTCACTGCTTTCCCACTCATTTTGGAAGCAAGTGTCACACATCACAGTGAAGACCCTGAGGATCCCTCTGGGCAAGGCCGTATGGGTCAAAAGCAAAGGGAAAACCCAGGCCTGAGAAGCTTATCTTCAAAAGTCCTGAGCAGGCAACGGGCAGTTCATCCACTGTGTTCTGCCTGTTCCCTCTTGCCCTTTGGCCTGCCCTGTACACTTTGTCACCTCACTCAGAAACACATGTGGCTGTTGGGTGAACCCACAGAGGCTCTGACTTCGCTTGCCCTTTTACAGCAGTTGATTCATTAGCTTGCAGGGTAAGGTAGGTGCCTCCTTGCTGTGCCTTACAAGCAGCCTCGTGTCTGTGGGTGAATTCCTTGTGTGTGTGAACAATCCGTTTTCCTTGACCTTTGCACAGCCCACAGCTGCAGTTGTCAAGGCAAATATTTATCCTTCTCTTTATGCATCGAGGTAACTCCTCAACCAGAGCTGAGCATGGAAATAGTCAGGATAAATGATAGGGGAAAGAGCAGAATCCCAGCAACGCCACTGAGCCTGAAAGATTCCCGTGGAGGAGAATAGGGCTAGCCTGGTTCTGTCTTCCCCTCCATTGTACTTTGTGAAGGAAGACAGAAAGAAGGAGAGGGGGGAAGTTTAGGTCAGCTGGAGGAAGCCCAAAGGGAAAGATCAGAGGCCTAGAAAACACGACCTCAGAGAAGCGATTGAATGGGCTGGGGTTAGCTGGTGTAAAGGAAACAAGCTTGGGAAAAATCTGGTTAAGAGACTTGAAACTCCCAAAGTTCTGTAGGGAGAGACACAATAACATTTTCTCTGTGGTCACCAGGGGTGAAATGTGAACTCATGGGGGGAAAAAAGGCAGATTTATGTTACACCTGGTGGAAAACAAGAATGGGGAAAAAAGCCTTGGGACTGATTGTTTAGAGTGTAACATCTCCATCTTGGGGGGCTGTTTAGCATAGGTTAAACAAACGACCATCGGGAAAGATGTGAGCATATTTGATCCTGTATTGAGGTGGGGGAATGGTCAATACAACACTGCTGAGTTTCCATCCAGCTTTAGTTTCTGTGATTCTGTTACTCCCCGTCTCTCCTCCTCCCTCTCCCCCTTCCCAGTTTGCAGTTTCCACCTCTAGAAATGCTGCCTCTGGTTATGGTTCCTGTTGTG
Source organism: Agapornis roseicollis (assembly GCA_002631895.1). Classification (NCBI taxonomy): domain Eukaryota; kingdom Metazoa; phylum Chordata; class Aves; order Psittaciformes; family Psittacidae; genus Agapornis; species Agapornis roseicollis. The sequence continues at coordinate 14,303 of NDXB01021199.1, forward strand.
CCGTGGTCTCCCACGGAGGGACCACAGATGTGGGGTGCAAACTCTCTCCCTTCGTAATTCAATTAACAAGGCAGTCTTTAATCTTTAACCAAAGTATTTTAGTTGCTTCCATCTGTTTTTCAGGATTGGGGATGAAATAGGAATGTAAAGAAATCACAACAGAGATTTAAAAACTGTTGAGATGAAAAATAAGTAATGGGTTTCTTTTGCTAAGTCAATGCTGCTTGGGATAACTTCGATGTAAAAACTGCCCCAAACTCCAGTTGTCCATGGAGACTTGTAGGAAAAGCAAAGTAGAGACAATCTAAATTTCTAATGGAAAAAAAGGATGAAAGTCAAAAATCTGGCTAAAAACTCACCTTTTTGGGCTGCATATTCACAGCAGCCCTGTTTCTGGTGTTGTGAATGGAAGCACTCCCATTCATGGTGTGGGAAGTGGGAACTGTATCTTTAGGAGACGCTGTTGGTGTGGCCACACTTCTGTTTTGGGCCATGCGATGCAGGTGAGCAGTTCAAGTGTGGTCCCCATGCTTGTGGCCGCTATGGCACTATGAGTGATGCATAGTGGAGTCCTCATAGCAGCCTTCCAGGATCTGAAGGGGGCTATAGGGATGCTGGGCAGGGACTCTTCATTAGGGACTGTAGAGACAGGACAAGGGGTAACGGGTTCAAACTTAACCAGGGGAGGTTTAGATTGGATCTAAGGAAGAAATCCTATCCTGTGAGGGTGGTGAGGCACTGGAATGGGTTGGCCAGGGAGGTTGTGAATGCTCCATCCCTGGCAGTGTTCAAGGCCAGGTTGGATGAAGCCTTGGGTGCCATGGTTTAGTGTGAGGTGTCCCTGCTTCTGGCATTGGGGTTGGAACTGGATGATCTTAAGGTCCTTTCCAACTCAAACTATTCTATGATTCTATGCCAAGCAATGCAGTGCCCAAGTCTTTGAGCCAAATACCCCATCCCAGTGCAGCTCCATCCCAAAGAGAATCAGCAGTTGTCAGGGGAAAGTGTTAACTCTCAGCAATCCCCATTAGCTCTTGTACCTTGGCCATGGCCACCTCATTTTGTCTGTGAGCTGAGGGAGGCGGCTGTTACCTTGCTGCCTGTCTTGCTTCTCCTCAGGTGGGAATCCTGCTCTATATGGCTGAAGTCATGGTGCGCCTGTTGTGGAGGAAGGCTCTGGATCCAGACAACATCTCCATCCCCTACCTCACTGCCATGGGGGATCTGCTGGGCACAGGATTACTGGCCATCTGTTTCCACCTTGTTTGGCTTATTCAAGCCTTGTAGGTGAACCAAGGGGACTGAGAGACCAGTTTGGATGCCCCCGTCTACCCCGTCTCTCCTCCCCATTGTGCCTTACAGCTGGGCTCACCCTCCCACTGGACAATAAAAAGCACTAGGCTATGTGTAACGAAGGAGCCAGTGAGGCTGCTCCAAAGCCTACCAAGGTCACTGCATCTGATCCTGCAAGTGGATGTCGCAGCCTCTCCATCGGACTGACTTTCCACCAAGGGAAATACCTTATTGATCCTCCTTTCCTCTCCTGTCGCATCCCTGGAGGAGGAGAGGAACCAGGTCTTGAAACTCCTCTCATCTCCATCGTGCAGATCCTGAGGAGCTGATGCAGTGAGCTCCTTGCTGGCTCATGTCCAGCAGGATATTACCTACCTGCCCCAGCAGTGTCACTGTTGCCTGACTGACGAGCTGGATTGAGTGCGTTCTGGGGATAGGAGGGTTTGTTTTTACGGTTTATGAATTGTCCAGTAGTTAAAAATGGACTCACATGAATAAAGTGGTTAAGAAAAAAGGGTAGTGCTGTGGATTTGGGGGTTGGTTTTCCTTGCCATGGCTCTCTCTGTTCCTAGTTCAAACTTGACAGGTAGAACTTCCTGTTTGCTTGCTTCTTTCTCCTCCATTCAGGCTTGGACCACACAATTTTAACAGGGCTTCAGGAAAATCAGTGTTTCCTAACAAAGAGCAGCCTTCTGCAGCTCACATCTTTCAGGTTGGCATTAAGGTTGGATGAGGCTTGGATATTCAGTATTTCACTTGGAATTGAAGAAGCAGTAAAGCCCTCCGGATGCCCAAGGCACAGGAGTTGAGGTTGTGGATCAAATGCCACTACATCTCAACTTCTGTAACCATCTACTTTGTATGCATTGGAGGAGGGAAATGGGGAGGTCAAATCCCCATCCTGCTGCCATACAGATGCCTTGTTCAAGGACAGCTATTGAACAGGTATATTGGAGCTGTGTTGGGTACCTCCTGGCCTTGGGTGGTTCTCTGCTGCCTGTGCTGCTCCAATCTTCCAGAGCTGCTGCAAAGCCAAGTCCCCTGCATGGGATCAATACGTGGCTGAAGGTCCCCAACAGCAAAATGCTGCCAGGCGTGGGGAAAAGCACTGCCTGAAACAACATAAGGGAAGCCCCTCTTCCTTGTTTTGTTACAAAGGATGAATCACCTCATACACCAGCTCCGTGATGGGGTGATGTCAGCATTCAAGGCACATGTTCTCCCCATCTCAAGCCTCAGTGCTTTATCTCTGGCTGCAGCCTGTTGCTGTCATCTCTGCTCTGACACTGTGATAATGACAGCAGCAACTGAGGGGGCCTGCAGGGAAAGCAAAGCTTTCTAATTGCAGGTCCCAGTTTGAGGGGGCTGCATGAGGAGGTAGGTACATCTATATTATGAGAACTTGAGCTCAGGGGTTTAATTTGTAAACCTTTATTAGCTCTTTGGCACTGGCCTCAGCAGTTCTGGCAAGTAACTCCTGCCCCAACATGGTCTTTTCTCCTCCTAGATGATCAGGGGCTGGAGCATCTCCCATACAAAGACAGGCTGAGAGAGTTGGGACTGTTCAGCCTGGGGAAGAGAAGGCTGCGTGGAGACCTCAGAGCAGCCTTGCAGTATCTGAAGGGGGCCTATAGGGATGCTGGGGAGGGGCTCTTCATTAGGGACTGTAGTGACAGGACAAGGGGTAACGGGTTCAAACTGAAACAGGAGAGGTTTAGATTGGATCTAAGGAAGAAATTCTTTGCTGTGAGGGTGGTGAGGCACTGGAATGGGTTGGCCAGGGAGGTTGTGAGTGCTCCATCCCTGGGGGTGTTGAAGCCCAGGTTGGATGAAGCCTTGGGTGCCATGGTTTAGTGTGAGGTGTCCCTGCTTCTGGCATTGGGGTTGGAACTGGATGATCTTAAGGTCCTTTCCAACCCAAACTATTCTATGATTCTATGTTCCCACTGCCTTGGAGACTACTCCAGACTATGATGCTTTTGCTGATGGCATTGATCAGGTAAAGTTGGTCCTAAGGTAAAGATGCTGAGGACATCCCGGCCCTCTGCAGGGACCCAGGTATGTGAAATGGTTTCTTTTAATGGCACATATTTGCGCTATTAAATCCTCCCAAAGCCCCAGACTGGATTCTGTGGCTGGTGCAGACTACAAGAGACCCAGCCACCCTCTTCCAGCACCGCTTCCTGATGCCCATCACACGAGTGCTCCTCTGCTATGTGATTGCAACAAAGCCCTGGCACCGGTGCACCCCTTCATCAGGGATTTCTGGGCAGAGCTCGGCTTGCTCTGGCTGTCACTGTTGACACAGGACACGGATGGGAACACGTAATAGATGCCATCTGTGTCCTACTTGTGGGACCCAGCTGCCCTGCCCCTGATGGGCTTGGGGTTCCCCCACTGCAGGAGGTGCTGGGGCTATGAGCTGATGTGGGGAGATCACCAAGGGCCTGGCAAGATGTGCTGTTCTCCAGGGTACCCCTTGGTGGGCAGCCAAGCATCAGCCTCGGGCACTTAGTGCAGGGAGCACGCTTAAGACTGAAAATAGCTTCCAGCCTCCAAAGAAATGATGTAAGCAAAGGAAATGGTTTCAATAAAAAGGGAATTTTATCCCTTTGCTGTTTCTAAGGGCAGTGAAAGGGTAATTATTTGGCTGTTCAGCCTGTTGACTCTTTCCTCCTGCCTTTCCCTGTGCAAATGAGAAAGGGTGTTTGCTAACAAAGGTTATACATAACCCTGGAGCATGCTGGGATTAGCATTCCTGTAACTCCATCGGGACCTGCTCCTCTAAGGAAGCACCCCCAGCCCTCCCAGTGATTGTCAGCACAGCTCCTGCCCCTGGTACCAAGCACAGCCGGGCAAGAAGCCACTGCATTGTCCAGGCATCATCCCCTTTCCCTCCTCTGAAAAGCAGAGATTTGATGCTTAAATGCCTGCAGGATCCTCAGCTGGGGGTTGGAATTAGATGATTTTTAAGGTCTTTTGCAACCCAAGCCATTCTATGGTTCAGAACATCACAGGAGTCCCTGCCTGGTTTTATTGTGCCCTGTGGTGTTGTATTGGAGTGATTTTATTGGGAAGGGGGCTGCTTTCCTGCCTTTTCCTTCACAAAACTCACAGGGCAGCAGAGCCCAGGCAGGGTATGGATGTTTCACAGTGATTTCTGTCTTTCATCTAACACAGCAGGGAAGCCACTGTAGGTGGTGAGTATTGCTCCTGTGCTGCTGTGTCTGGGTCACTGCTGTGCCCAGCTCCTCACTGGGCTGTTGCCACCCCACTGCCATCACCAGCACCCCCCTTTGAGGTGACAGGACTTTGTGTTTAATACTCACAGCTCCCACATAAGCAACATCCTTAAAAAGGAGAGATGGAAGAAAGCTCCTTTTCTTGCTGCTCTTTAGTCCTTGGCTGCTGCCCTGCCTGTGTGGGCTCAGCACTTGCCCTGATCTGAGAAACCCATCAAAGGCTATGGGATGCCAGTCAAAGGTTTACCTTGTTTTAATCTCTAGGGGGAATAAAGGTAGATGTGGAGTGTGAGCAGCAGAATGGTTGGTTTCGTACAGAGCAGAAATAGAAAGAAAAGTGCTTTGTGCAGCTCATCCAGGCTGCAGGAGAAGGCAGGGAAACAACAGAGATGTATATCTGTCTATCTATCTATCTATCTATCTATCTATCTGTCATCTATCATCTTCCTTGTTTTGGCTTCCCACTGGATCAGCAAAGCAGCTTAGGCTCACTCCTGAGATCAGCCACTACTCTCAGGTTCGTGTCAGTGGATGGGACTGAGNATCTGTCATCTATCATCTTCCTCGTTTTGGCTTCCCACTGGATCAGCAAAGCAGCTTAGGCTCACTCCTGAGATCAGCCACTACTCTCAGGTTCGTGTCAGTGGATGGGACTGAGGAAGGGCATTGTAGCTTGGGGATGGGAGGAGGGGAATAGGTGCCTGCCTTGCACCCCTTTAAAGCTGGTGTGTTTGGGTGCGTCGGGGACAGAGGGGCTCCCTGTTCCTGGATACAGAAGGGTTTCTCTTTGCAAAGGGGCTGTCAGCAGCCGTAGAGAGAGATGAGAGCAGCTACTAGAGTAGCTGTTTTCAGGGCTACTCAAAGCATTCCTCTTTCTCCCCATCAGCTTCCACTCACTGCCTCCATCCTAATGCAGTATTTTTCCGGAAAGCACTCTGTGTGAGATGCAGCATCCTTCCCAAGGACAAGTGAAGTGCCAGCCAGCAAACACAAGCAAGCCTGAAAAGCCTCCTCCAAGCGAGACACCACTTCCAAGGCATACTTGAAAGCACTTACATACTTTTTTCCCTTCAATGGAAGTCTATTTAATCCTCCAGCTGGTAAACAACCCAATCTGCAGTGCACAGCAAGCTCTGGAAGGAAAGCTCCCTATTGCTGAAGCTCAGTTTGGTTCCATTGGAAGGAGAAACTCCAACAGCTTCATAGCAGAATGGAACAGGCAAGGTGGGGAAGGTTCTCACTCTTTTATGATGGGGGTATGTACATGTGCAGTAAGTATGATGTTATACACACAGGCATATGTAGACATACATAAACCAAATGGCTAGTATTATAATCCTAAGCAAATCACCCAGTATATAATTATGTAAGTATAATCATAATGCTGTTTAATTATTCTTGTAACACATACTATGTACATATTAAATATAATGTATTCTCACCTATAAACGTTTCAATTATTTGTAATCATTCCATTATATATCATAATAGAATTGTTATTTACATTGTATGTATGTGCACATATGGACATAGAATCATGGAATGGTTTGTGTTGGAAGGGACCTTAAAGCTCATCCCATTCCAAACCCCTGCCATGGGCAGGGACCCCTTCCACCAGAGCAGGTTGCTCCAAGCCCTATCCAACCTGGCCTTGAACACTGGTTGGAACTGGATGAGCTTTAAGATCCCTTCCAACCCAGCATCATGATTCTGTGATCCTGGCGGTGCATTTATGCCCTTCATCCCTGGACCACAGCATTCCTCCTGGAAACTCCCTGCTCCCAGTGGGATGCTGTGCAGGGCCAAGGGGATGATGCTCCTTGTGTTTCATGTTCTTGCTGCACATCAGGCATTGCCATATTCCCAGTTCCAAGCAGAGAAGAAAACCAACGCCAATTACACTTCAGAGGCTGTCCAGGTGAGTTCTCCTGTAGTAAGGAAAAGGGATGCAGCGAAACAGCTGAAAAAGCCACAAACAACCTAGGAAGCCCTCGCAGAAAAGGTTCCCAGCACCCAAAGTGGGACAGGGAATGAAAATGCTTGCAGTTGGGGTCAGCAGTCACACGGTGTCCTCCTAACTCCGTTTTGCTCCAGCCCTGCAGCGTTTTTAGGTGCTTGGTGCTGCTCTGGCTGGGGGGAAACGCGCTCAGATTCGGACTGAAGGTGATTGCCTCACTAATACAAAGTGGGCATTTTCTGTTTGCATGGGCAGGTTTTGCATTGGAAAGCAGTGTTTAGATGGGGGGAAAGCCAAGGGTATGACCTAAATGGGTTGGATTGTGGCTGTTGGCTGGGGTGTTTTAGAAAAACCCAGAGGCGGGTAGCTCTGAAGGTCCTACTTGACCCAAAGTGCCCCTGTTACAGACCAAATCTCAGCAGGGCATTGCCCTCAGCACTCCATGGATGAGGCTGGAGGGCTGCATTCACTCCATACATGCGGTTTTGCTGCTGTCTGGGGCAATGGGTCAGGTCTGGTGGGGATGCTGGGGGACTGGCTATCAACCGGCACTTCAGAACCAGGACCGTCTCCAACTCACCACCCATTGCAGCAAGATTAGAAACCAGCTGCCTAAAAGACAAAGCCCAGAGTGTTCCCTTCCCTCCGTTTCAGGCCAAAGAGCCCAAATAGGCTCCTGGCCAGACAAATACTGCCTGAACCAGGGAGAGCATCCATCTATCTGTCCTTGCCACTCACTGAGTCATCAGCTTTTAAGAGCAGGGAACAGTACTTAGGAAAAAGAATCCAAAACTCCAGCTCTTTGTGACTCTTAATCTGACCCAGAACTATGTATGATTCATGTCCAAAAGCGATGAAAAGAGCTTGTGGTGACTTGAACAATGATTTTTCCAAGCAGTGCTAAGGGGGAATGGGAGACTCCTGAGAAAGCAAAGAGGAATGCACCAAGCCCAAGTGCCGGAGATGGAATCTGTTGCATCACATAATCTGTGCTTTGAGCTCCAGCTAGATGGGGAAATATGAAGACAGCACAAAAAAGGCTATTTCCGTGGGTTCTCCACTCCAGATTCCAGGTTCTCCACTCGAGTCCAACTGAGCACCAGCAATTTTATTTACTTTTCCACTGCTTTGCTAAACCCACTCTCCTAATGGAGTGCCCAAGGAGTGTCGGCACATAGATGCCAATGGAAGACATGGAGGAAACAGGGTTAAGATACAACAGCCAAAAGTCATTAGCTGAAAACACTGGGTTTTAGTGCCTGAGAGCACTGGTGTTTTATAAACCCTCCCATTGTATTGCTCTAATAAGTCAAGTGTTCACAGCCCAGCCAGCAGACACTCCACAGCATCTATTACCAGCGTGTTTATTTACAGAGGCAGCCACTGAGCCGAAGCCAAGCAGCAAAGCAGAAAGCCTGAAACGCGGGGTTAGAACAGAGCTCCTTGGCCTGGTTTTAATTTAAGATCCTAAGGCTGTGTTTGACGTTTTCTGTTGTGTTTCGCCCCTGCTCCCCATTCCTGCCTCAAGGAATGGCTTGCCCAAAGCCAGCCTGGCAAAGGGGAGTTTTCCTCTTGGTGTCCCTGTCCCCATTGCTATTCTCATATGAGGACGCACACAGAAGCACTCTGTTCTGGCTCTCCCAATCCAGCATCACCTTTCCATTACCACAGCGATCTCCCACATCCCAGCACAGTGCTTCCCAAAGCACTTTGTAACTCACTGTTATGAGTCTCCTCACTTCATAATGTTCCCCGCTCCACCACCCCAGTGCAATGTGGTCACCAAGTGCCATGCAGGAGGCCCTGGCTATGCATGGGGATAGGCGATGAGCTGCATAGCCATGGGAGGACACTGTGGATGACATGATTTCACTGAGCAGACACTGCACGTGTATTGTACATACAGCTCTGCAAAACACTCACCACCTGCTCTTAAAACCCAGGAGTATTACTGGATTTGAGCAGAAATCCAGCCTCACACACAGGCAATGAGTGCCCCAGTGTTGTTCAGGAGACAGCCCTGTGTCTCTATCAGCACATACCTGTTGCAAACCTGCTCCTCTCTCTGCTTGGAGTATTTTACATCCCACGTGGAAGGAAAGGAATAAAAAAGCCCTCCAGACTTTGTCGGGGAGAAATGCGTGCTCACAGTAACACAGCATTGCCTTTCCCAGTGGGAAGCTGGGGGAGGATAGAGGAGTATAAGACCAAAAAGAAAAGATAGGAGCCATTTTAAATGAGAGGAAAAAACTTACATTAAATTATTGCTTTATTTCAGGAGCTATGCAAGTCTCTGACACAGTCCACCCTGCCCCTCCCCAAGATGCCATGTCCACCCCAAACAGCCCAGTGAGGAGGGGAAAGGCCTCAAGGGATCCTGCCCGAAAAAGGAGCCTTCCCAAGACTTGGAGCTACAGAGGAGTCTCTTAGTTAAAAGAAAGTCCCCAGCCATAGCAAGCCCTCCCATCCAGCAATGTCCGGTCCCACCACCATCCCGTGGAGATGATGAAGGGTGGAGGGAATAGGAAGGAAAAGCTCCAGCCCCAGTGTTTTGAGAGATGCCTTCCCTCCAAACCACGCAGGAACACAACATCAGGATGTGGAGACCATCAGGGTCAGGGGACCATAATGGAGAGGGCATAGGGAGGAAGTCAACCAAGAGATCAACCAAGAGGAGAGGAACTGTGGCAAGATGAGAGTTACCCAGCTCTCCTTCACCTCTCCCCCCTGTCCCTGCCTCATCGGAGGCGGAGGTAGGAGGGGATGGAGTAGTTGAAGAGCAAATAGTCCATTTTGTATAAATTAAAGAGTCTCCTTTGGTAGAAAGGGCTAATGTCCTGGAAGAACTGGGCTGTCATGTCATCCGTCGTCCTGGTGGTCTTGGATGAAGACGGGAACTTGATGCTCGTGTCGGCCCCAACCAGCTGGAGGATGTAGTTGGCATCTTCAGCCAAGGTCTCGTACTTGCCCACCACATCATAGTGGATGATACAGGGGTGGCAGAGTGAGTGCACCCGCTCCCAGTGCTCATTGAAGGGCTCCTCCCGCTGCGTCCGCGGGTCCAGCAGGTAATAGACGAACTCCTCGAAGCGCACATCGTCACCGCGCTCCAGCGCCGCGTCGCTGGGCTCCTGCCGGTGCCGCCGGATGATCTTGGTGCCATAGCGCTTGTGAAAGGCCGTGTTGTAGCTGCGGGTGAACTTGTTGCGGTACGCCGAGACCAGGCGCTCGAAGGGCTCCCGCACAAAGAGGAACTTGAGGTAGGTGTGCAGGCGGTGGTTGATCTCGGGGATGCTGTACTCGGAGAGGGTGCGCAGGTTGGACGAGACGTGTGCCTCGTTGGCGGGGATTTCCAGCGGGTCCCGGTACTTGCCTTGCCCTGTCAGGACCATCATCACCCGCTTCCAGTTAGTGCAGGCCACTTTGGGCACGTAGCAGTAGAGGAGCCCATGTGTGTCATCCACCACCAAGTGCTGCAGGTCATCCCGGCGCAGGAGACGCCGCTTGCGGGTGTAGCGGTTGCAGATGTTGCTCAACAGCTCCCGTCTCTGCTGGTGAACTGCCTGCAGCGACGACTGCTCGAACTAGGGGAGAGAGAAAGAGATGGTCACCAGCTTGGCCACGGCAAGGGGGTTGGAACCAGATGAACACAAGGTCCTTTTCCAACCCAGACTACTCCATGATTCTATGTTGATCATGCTCTACACACAAGACTTGGGCCCACAACAGTCCCCATTCCATCCTCTTTCCTGGGTTTGGCAGTCACCCATGTGGGATTTTGGGGGGATGGTGTTGACTTTGAACACAGCTTGATTTGGTGCATGTAAGCCTCGGATCTGCTTGGGGGCAAAAGAAAGAATAAAATGTGATGAGGAAGAAATTCTTTCCTGTTAGGATGGTGAGGCACTGGAATGGGCTGCCCAGGGAGGTTGTGAGTGCTCCATCCCTGGCAGTGTTCAAGGCCAGATTGGATGAGTCATTGGGTGCCATGGTTTAGTGTGAGGTGTCCCTGCTTATGGCAGGGGGCTTGGAACTAGATGATCATAAGGTCCCTTCCAACCCTAACTATTCTATGATTCTATGAGGAGACAAGTTAAAGGGGGTGAGGGAAGGATGGGTAGTGCCGAGAGTCAATAAAGGGAATATTTGTTGCAGCATCGCCCACATACTGGGCTAACACTGGGAGATAAGGTGGGGTGGCAGGGCATAATGGAGGTGCTGCTGAAGATGATGGTGGGGCCCTTCCTGAGTGGTTCAGGTTCCTTCCATATGGGCCAGCCCACTGCCTCAGTGCTGGTCACAGTCTCCTTTGTGCACAGGGACGAGGAGTCCACATATGGTCCTTTTTCTTTATCCCATCTGGACTTTACATTAAGACTTGGCAGCTGCTGCACTGACCTCCCCCCTCCAGATACCGGGACGTGACCTTTCCTGTCATGGTTTTCATCAAAACTCCCAAAACGTCATTAGAACATCTGGGGAAGTAAGCCATTTCCAGGAACTCCGAGGGGGAAGGTCCCTTCCTCCTCCTCCTGCCCACTCCTTCCCAGTCTTGCTCACGAGGGGTGGAAGGTTTCACATTCAGCCTTGAGATCACCACTGGAAACCTCCAACAGCCTCAACCACATCCACAACCAGCTTCACCACCCGTTTCCTACTCGGGCGCCACTTTGACCCAATGGAGATGTTGCTCTAATGCAATGCAATGACCCCCATGTGGCAACATGACAACAGTTCCTCTTGCAAGGGATGGATTGTTGGATTATGGACCTCATTCCCACAAAAGAAATAACCTTGTCCAGGTCACTTTAGTCACCACTTTCTCCAAGAAGCTCACAGGCAGTAACCTGAGTCAGGGGCAGGTGAAAGCTTCCTACCCCTGCTCCTTCCAAAAGGAAGATGATAAGATGTTCAAGTGGAGGAAGTGAAGGTTAATGGACAATAACTGCTATCAAGACATGACTTTGACACTGTTACTTGGATATGAAGAAGAAACAACACATAACAGCACAAGTTGAAGAGGCAGCCACATGGTACACCTCCCTGCAACACAGCCTATCCTTCCTGTAGAAACATCTTTTGTTTGCTCATTTTGGACAAGAACCAATGGTCCATCACCTTTTATCATTGAAACTGCCTTTTGCAAGTGTAAAAGAAATAAGGAGGCATTCTAATAATGTGATCTTTTCCCCCTTAATTCCATATTTCCATATTCCAATTGGATCAGAGACAGACAAACAGACCCTGTCTGCAGGCATGGCAACAAAGAAATGCGACTACTTCTCAACAGCCAACCACAGGAATAAGTGCAAGTCTTGCAGTTCTTTCAGAGCATAACTGCTCCCTTCATTTCCTTCTCTTTAAAAGCCAGAGAAATTAACTTTTAAGGAAGTACCACCAGGACATTCCAGTAGCATTAGGGATTGTAAGCATCACAGTCCACGCTTGCCCTTTTCCCCAGAGAAAATGTTAATTTGGCTGCTTATAGATATAAAAGCATCAACCTAGACAGTAACATGTATGGGAAGGAGGCCAAGCAGTGACTGCAGCTTGTCCTACAGCAGCAGATCCTTGCATGGGCAGGGACCCACTAAGCCAACCTGGAAGGGAACATTTCCCTGCACAGACTGTGCCTGGCAAGTGTGGCTGGCACAGGTCAAGGTGATAGAGAGGGCTGAGATAACCCAGGATTATAAACCCCTCATGGCTGGGTCCAGCTTTAAATATATATATGCATATACATGTGTGTACATATATATAGCACTCAACCTAGTAGCATCTACCCATTATTAGCTGAGAAATGCAGTAGTGATGCTCTTGCCCTGCCATGAGGGCCCAGAGCTGGCTTTGAAAGTCTCAGATGCTGAAACCTCCCAGGTTGCCCAGCTCAGCCCACCAGTAATGGAACCATCTGCCCAAGAGCCAAGTTCTTTATCAACAATTACTCCAAAGCAGTGTGATTTTTCCCTATGGACATGGCCAGAGGTCCAGCCATAAGGACCATGGGGTAGTCAGAGGCCCATACACTACAGGGGTGGAAGAAAGCATCAACCCCCAGCACTCCACTCCCTCTTCACCCATCATCTCCCTTACCTGGTCACTCTCATAGAGGGTCTGGAGTGGGCTCCGACCAGCTTTTCCTTGCCAGGTTGATCCCATAACCCCATCTTCTGCTGGAAAAGGAGAGAGAAAAATCAGACCTTTTAGTTTACTGGCCACCACCAGACAGAAGTTCATTTGTTCTACAAGCCCCAAATGGCATCTTTTGAACCTAAACAACCACAAAGAAAAATCCAAATCCCATCTTCATTTTCATGCGTTGTACTTTGCTTTAAGTGAAAACTGCTCCAAAAGCACAAAGTCACCAGGGACTAAGCTAAACATCCTTCATTTCTGGAGCTGTAATTAGGGGGAAATGATGGCCTGACCTCACCAGATTTCATCAGCAGTGCCTGTACACTTGTGTGCTTGTGGGAAATGACACTTCCTGCAGCACTGCACTGATCAAGATGTTACTCAACACGAAGGTTCGGGTTCTTCCTCAATCCCCTGTATCAGTTACCCCACAGGAGGATGAAACAGCATCTGTGCTAACGAAAGGTAAGCGCAAGACCCAACGCACGCAAGATGCTTGTCCCAGAGGTGCCCTGTTTCACACTTCCAGGCTCAGCCTTCTGTAAATGACAGGGAATGAGATGGACCTTGAAAATTTAACTCACTGCAGCTCCAATCTGCAAGCAGAGAGCACTGAACCCGAGTCCCATTCCTCACTGGGGCTGATAAACTCCTGTTTAGTTTAAGAGCATGACCCTGCTGTCTGCAAGCCCTGCAAGTGCAGCAGACGCTTCTCCTATATTTAGTAAAACAAAGTGGAGGTTGGTTTTGAGATGAACATGTGCATCAAGCAGAACTTTTCTTAAGAAGGACATAACAAACCCTGGCTGGTTCACACTGACCTGAAGCTGCTAGAAATGCAAATTGCTCTTGCTGACGCTGCACTGAGATGCAGGGAAATGCCATCCTAGGAAAGGCTTCAGTGTCTGGTGCAGAGTCAGGTCATGGACATGGGTATAGGTCATGGACACGGGTATAGGACATGGACAGGGCGATAGGACAAGGGGGAATAAGTTTAAACTTAAACAGGGGAAGGTCAGGTTAGATACAAGGCACAAGTTCTTCCCTATGAGGGTGCTGAGGCGCTGGCACAGGGTGCCCAGAGAAGCTGTGGCTGCCCCATCCCTGACAGTGCTCAAGGCCAGGTTGGACACAGGGGCTTGGAGCAAGCTGCTCCAGTGGAAGGGGTCCCTGCTCGTGGCAGGGGTTGNTGACAGTGCTCCAGGTTGGACACAGGGGCTTGGAGCAAGCTGCTCCAGTGGAAGGGGTCCCTGCTCGTGGCAGGGGTTGGAGCTGGATGAGCTTTAAGGTCCCTTCCAGCTCAAACCATTCTATGGCAGGAATGGAGTGGGCTGGCTCAGCTGGAGGCTCCTTAGGGTGAATAAAAAGCACATCTGCAGTTAAGGAATGGAGCAGGCAGAGGTTGGCCAGGTCAGATCCATGCTCTGATTGCTCTGGGCTGCACCTTTCAGTGCTGCTGAGGCAGAGGAGCAAGCCTGGCCAGAGCCTGCTGCACTCCACATGCCTCCTGCCAACAGCCCCAGCAGAAACGCTGCAAGATGGATCTCCTCCAGCCTTTCCCCAGCACAAGAGCTGGCAGGGAACAAGGTGCCTTCTCTGGATAGCAGCAACCCCCTTGGGATCCCTCTGTGCTCACACTGTTACAGGCTTCCAGGAGGAAAAAGGGGAAGAGAAAGCAAATAAGGCAAAACCCACGCTGCCAGGATGCTCCTGTGTGGCTGGAGGAGCCAGAGCTGGCAGAGGACACCAATGCTCCACACTCACTGCATCTGTCATTCAGAGTGATGACACCATCCCTGTCACAGGCACGGTCCAAACCCTTCTGGCCCAACAGCAGGTTTTCATAGGCTCCAACTGCAGGGAAGCCTCCCCCCTCCTCAGATACTGTCTGCTCACACTGCACTCAGCATCCCCAGGAGAAAACCAGGTGTGAGGATGAGGTTTGGAGACAGTGTTAAACCCTGCAGCACAGGGGGGATGCAGCAGATGCATCTGTGCACAGCATGTGGAGGGCAACAGCCAATGTGTGCTCCCCTGGGACCAAAGCATCCATCCTTTGCAGGGGTCAGATACCTACAGACACCCACAGACAAGGATGTGTGCTTGAATGGAGACTGGAGACAGGCTGCCTGTGCACAGAGCATCCCCAAACCATCCGATGGTGCAGATGGGCAATGGCACCTACACATCCCTCTTCTTCCACTCATTCCTTCTGTAAGCAAGTCACTCACCCTGTTCCCCTTGCCACTGGCTTACCCACCCCTGGGATGCTCCTGGGACTCCAAGAAGTTTGGGAAGGCCAAGGAATACTGAAAGATATGGCAGTGTTGAGGAAGGAGTATCACCTGGCTAAATTAATGGTTGGTGCTGCATTTTGGCACCACTACCCTGAGTACAGCAGGATCTCCCAGCTGCCAAGATATTTGCATCCTGGCTTTCCTCCGGACTTCACAGCTTGTTGCTGAGGTTCCCAGATTCCATCGCATGCAGTGGTAATCCACGGAAACTGCGCATTGCCACAATTGCATCCGAAAGCAAAGATAGCACTTAGCTAAGCTGTATCAAGTTTCTGACCATCAGCCCTTGGCAACTGCTGGATCACAACTTGGATATCGAGTACCAAGGCAGTGTCTGTCCATGGCCCAAATTCAAAACGTTCTGAAAAAGGAAATATCCCCTTCATCCTTCTTGTCCTCAAAGGATGAGGTAAGGAAATAAAGGTGGTGCAGAGCAAGTGACCAAAACCCCCCATGCTAAGGCAGCGACATTGATGAGAAATCACTGAAGATGAGCCTGATAGGGAGCTCAGGCCCATTTTAGAGTCTCCTGTGCTACAAGTGCTTCCAGTCTTTCCTTCAGAGCTTAAAAAGGCAATGTGCTCCCTCCCTCCTTTCCCCCTATAGCACAGACCTGCCCCATCAATCCCTAAGCTATTCTGCAGTGGGATGACACCGACACCGCAGTAGGATCCATGTTCCAGTGACTCACTAGCTCTCTTTGGAAAAGGCTAAAGTGAACCTTTAGGTGTACTGGCTGATTGCAAAGACAGCCAGACATGTGTGAGGCGAGGGAAAGCCTGGATCATGCCCATTCCAGCCTTCTGGAAGCACCAAAGAAAGGATTTGCTGTTTTGGCTGCAGAGACTCTGTTACGGAGGGAGGTTCTCTGCAACCACGACAGCAAATCCAGTGCCTGAACTGAAGAGCTTGGCTTGGAGACAGGGCTCAGGCAGCAACAAGCCTGCCAGGCTGACATCAGCATTACCACGGTGTTGGAAAACAGTCTGGAGGAAAGGAAACAAGGAGAAGACGTGGGTGCAAGTGGATAGAGGGATAAAACCAACACAGCATTGGCAAAGTACAGCTCATACCCGTGCAACCTCATCTATGAGCAAAACAAGCCATTCCCATAGATCAAGCTCATGTGGTAGATGTTCACCCAGATATAACACATGGGATACGACAGACCGCAAGAAATAAGTACTTCAGGCAGAGGAGTTGAGGTTTAAAAGGCAAACTCTATGGGATGCAAGCAACTGGAAAGCGGGTGGCATTCCCATGGGAAATGCTGGGCAGAAGGCAGATTTCCAGTAAACCATCCCCGATGTTTTACTTTGGAGTAATGAGTTGATACAGAAATAGAAGGAACTGATGATGGGTAAAGCATTGAGAAAGGCAGCCATGGCGGGGAGAGACAGACACCAAACAGAAACTCAAGCTTCTTCCTGGACTAGGGGAGTGGGAATTCAATAGAGTTTAATGTTGGAATTCAGCAGTTTCTGCTGCTTTGCTGCTGGAAGTGGCAGGAGGTCCCAGATGCATCAGTTCTGGGCTATCAGCTGCCAGTCATAAAAAAGGGCAAATGAAGTCCTAAAACATAGCAGGTATTTGCCATGGAAGCAAAAAGATATCAATCCTATTACCCATAGCACTGGTACCCCTCACCTGCAGCACTGACACCTCTGCTCTCCTGGCACTAAGGCAGACCCAGAGCTGATGACACGATCCCAGGACTTGTTCCCCGTGGATGTGTGTGCTGAGCCAAAATGAGACAGTCCCTTGGGAGCAGGCCAGCAGAGAGGGATGGGAAGTGTTTCACATGCAGAACATCTTCAGGCCCTGACTCAAGTACCAACTTGGAATAGGTTTGGAAACCCCAGCTCTGTGGGAGTCTGGCTGAGATGCAGCAGGAGGAATCCCAGCTCCTTTTGGACTAGAAGACAGAGCTTTCAGGCTGGACCCTGCAGCCATAAGGAGTTAAAACTCCACTTGTGGTCTCCAATATGAAACCCTAGAGAGGGTTAAAACCTGGAGAGTCAGTGGTCTCCAGCCAAGAGAAGTGAAGGAACAGCACCCAACAGAAATGCACCCAGGGGCCCCAAGCACCTCATTCTTACCCCGCTGCTGTCTCACAGCCCCAGCTTCACTTCCTGTTGTGTCTGCACAAAACCTAAAAACAGAGAACAGCAAACTGTGGTGCCTGCTCACCCAAAATGATCTGGCTGAGTGATAATGACAGCCTGCAGCTCCCTGCGGGCGACTGGGACTCCTGCCTGCTTGCACTGCAGGAAGACTCAGCTCCCATTGCAGCCCCACTGGGAAGGAGCTGCTCTATCTCAGACCAAAAACACCCTCTGAACTTGGCAGAGTGGGATGTGAAACCATCACGTTTGTGATGGATTCGCATATGGGACGGGTTTGTGATGGATTCACGTTTGTGATGGCTTCACATTTTTGATGGGGTTGTGATGGATTCACGTTTGTGACGGGTTTGTGATGGATTCACATAAGCGATGGGTTTGTGACGGATTCATGTTTGTGATAGGTTTGTGATGGATTCATATTTGTGATGGATTCTGGACCTGAACATAGGAAAAGGTATCAGTGACATGAACTGGCTGCCTGGCACATGTGGCATGCAGGCAGCAGGAAGAAGAGAAAGAAGAGTTGCCAGGGAGAAACAAATAAGAACAGTATGACTGCTTTTTACCAAAAGGGGAAACAGCCAGAGCTCTATAGCATAAAGGGATCAGTCACTGGGAGAGCCAGAAATGAGGACCTGGATCTCTGTGGACACAGCAATGAGCTGTTCCAGACAGCACTGACACTTCTCCGGCACCTGCAATGGCAATGAGCAAGTGCTTCAGTCATAGCAGCGATGCCTCACTCATCCCTGACTGCAGAAACGCAGCCTCATGGAGACAGGCTCCTTGCTGTTAAAATAACTGCACCCAAGAGACACAGAGAGGATCCTGCCATCTCATTCAAGAGAGTTACTCAAAGCCAAGTCCTTGCTGCAGCCACTGGCTGCTGAATCGGTCCAAATCTCAATTTTAACATCCAAGAGGGAAAAGAAAGCCCTGCTTGGAAGGCTCAGAGCTATTGGGTTGAGCAGTGCTGGTCTCTAGGAAACAGTTTCATTCTAGGAAGCTCTGGCTTTTCTGCTTGGGCTTGTACTGGTGGAGAACACATTTGTTCACTTCCACATAAGCACAAGGGCTGGTTGTTGGGTTGGTTTATCTTAAAGAGAACTACTTTGTAAAACAAGGACCCAAACACCACAATCCCACAGCAAACTCCAGGCCCTCTGACTTAACACTGCTGAAGGCAGTGACCTCTCTTTGATGGAGATGTTCAAATCAGTGACCGCTTGCTACTCTGCATGCTGCATTCTGCCGTGAAACAGCATGGTGATACTGCCATTCACCCCCCCTCAGAGCTAAGGGAGCACCTCTGGGAGTTAAAACCAGCACCCATCCCTATTTTTACTGTTACTGTAAGGTTTTGAGTTGGGAATGCAAACTTCTGGCTTCAGCAAAGAGGCAATCCGATTGACTTGGAATCCTGCAACTGCTCATTTGTACTGCACCTAAAAATCCAGGGGTACAGGGAATATGAAATGCTAGAAAGGAAAAGGAATCCAACAGCCACAGGCTTGATTTGCTTAAATGCACCCTTCAGCTTTGTGAATTCAGACACAGTCAGCTCCCGGGGCAGGTCTGCAGGCAGGCACATCCCTGTCCCTGCAAAGCCATCAAGTGATTTAATGGCATCCTTCCATGTCACCAGCTGAGCACAACCCCCAGGCACCAACCTAGGACCTGGAAGCTCAACTGCCCCTCTGAAACCACTGAATAAGTTCCTCTCTCATAAGCATTGCATCCTAACCTTCAGGCTCAGAAACTGCCTCCAGGTAGCTTGGGTTTGGGCCTTACAACTCCATTTTGAAGCACAGCCAACCACACGGATGTCCCCATTGTTCTTCATCTCCATCTCCAGCCAGGAGCCACCTCTCACAAGGAGCATCACAGCAGCTTAGCAACTGTCACTGGTGTCACACACCTGAGGAACACAGGCAGCCCAAATACGCCTGTCCTCACAGGGATGGGGAGTAAAACATACACTCGAGTCTGAAGCTCAACTGCTTGTCCAGCAATGGGTTTACTGAAGAGTATTTCATTGCTTTTACCATTACGAGATCACTGCTGCCTGTTTGCAAAAGGCACTTCCCCAGTGGTACCCACACAACATGATGGGCTGTAAAACACATACCTGTGCTTGCTTTGGGGCTGAGCAACAGATCATTGGGACCTTTGGCTCCTTGTTCAGAGGTCCTGCTGAATGAGATGAGTACAGCATCATGACCAGAGACAGGAGAGCTCCCGATCGGGTGGTTCCTGTGGTCCTGACTTAACGCTGTTTCATCCAGCAGAGATTAAGCCAATCAAGTCACTTGAACTTGGCTGGATCAGATAGAACCGAGTCCCAGCAGCACGGGGATGCTTGAAAACTTAGCTCAGGCTTTTTTCCACCACTACATATCACCTACCAGCCCTTCTGAAACAGCCAAACCAAGTAATTCACCCACCATCGCCCCCCCTCTTCCACCTTTCAGCACTTAGAAACTGCAGAGGGATAAATAGGGATGTGTTGTAAAGAGGCTACCCAAAAAGCTAAGGGAAAAGCCACACATACAAGCAGCTTGGAGGCAATCCTGAGCGGGGCAAGACAGGACGTGCCTATGAGGAGGTTTACAGCCCAGGTACGACAGGCTTTCCACCCATCAGCTTGGGTGGATGGCTCCACACATGCTTTCATATGGGAGATGGTGGTTTTGCAGCACCACACGCACCAGGGTCACCTAAAAGTGTTGGTTTAGCTGCTGTGCTGAAGTACCATTTCAGGGCGAGAAGAGGGAGAAGAAGAAGAAGAGGGATGAAGGCTGCACAATGGTCCACGCCTGCCAATTGACGAGCCCTACCAGCCACTCGCACACACCTTTCTCCCCTATTCCCCAAAGGACCCTTTTGGTTTTCTGGGAACTTACTGAAGGCCAACTCCAAGCAGCCACAGACAGCTCTTGAAAGGTGATGGGACACCCTATCCCCAGCTCTCATTGTCAGGCCAGGTCTCTGCTGATGAAGAACCCCCAGTACCTCCTTTCCAGCCATGTTCCTAATAAGAGGTATCACAGGCAATGACCTAAGGTGGCACTTCTCACTCCTGAGGAGAACCCCTGCTGTACAAACCTCTCAGGTAAGAGGGAAAGGAGCATTTTCCAACCTCCTTCCACCAGATGCACATGCTCCATACATACTATCCCCTGGGCAAACCCGCCTGCAGCATTTCCAGCCCCAAACCACACAGTTTCTACGCACACAGGGATCTCAAGGTGTTGGGCTCCATCACAAAGTGTGCAACCACCTCCCTACAGCTTTCTCCAGAGTGCCAGGGCTGTGTGGCACCAGTGCATGGTAACAGCAGCCAGGCTCCCTGGCACTAAGGACCATCTCCCTCCAGCCAAGAGCCACACTGTGAAGAGGGGACAATGAGTAACTGTTTTACATGGGATAATTTGACTGACCGCGCCTCTTTTAATGGGGAAAAGCATTCCCTCTTCTTGGGATGTGCTCTGCTGGAAGGCAGTGGTCCATGGGCAAGAGCTGGGCAAAGGAGCGCGATGCCTTCAGGAAATGTTAATGCAGGGTGTGGATGAATGTCCTAAGCTATTCTCTATGGAAAGTGATGGATGGGATGAGTACACGTCCTGCTCTCGTTCCAGCCAGACAGGGAACAGCCGAGCCTGCCAGAGGTTGTGGTGAATGTCTGGGGTGGAAATGCATGGCCTCAGGAACTGAAGTAGGACCAAACACCAAAGCACACCTGCCTCTATCTGTGTACAAGATGCCTGATGGCTGTGAGATCCCTGATGTCTGCACAGTCATCTGCTGGCTGGGACCCCATGCCATGGCTCACAGGATGGGGGTGCCTCCGGCATGCTGCACTGAGGGATGGAGCTCTCTCTCTGCCTGATACGGGGCCACTTACACCATCCACAAAGTGCAAATCACAGCCCAGGGCCCTCAAGCACAGAAGCCTGAGGGCAAACAGGTATGGGCAGCTCAGGAGCCTCGAATATATTAAACCATAGGATCCCAGACTGGTTTGGGATGGAGGGACCTTAAAGCTCATCCAGCTCCAACACCTTCCACTGGAGCAGCTTGCTCCAAGCCCCTGTATCCAACCTGGCCTTGAGCACTGCCAGGGATGGGGCAGCCACAGCTTCTCTGGGCACCCTGTGCCAGCGCCTCAGCACCCTCACAGGGAAGAGCTTCTGCCTCGGGTCTATGATTCACTCCTCGGGGTTTGCTGTGCCTTTGGCACACACCATGGCTGGAAACAGGACACAAGGTGAGGCTAACCACTGCCACATCACAGCCTGCGTGTCCCATTCAGCACCATGGGGGATGTGAGATGGGAGCGGAGCAGCGGTCCAGCATTCGGAGCTATTTTGGTTTCTCTCCAAACCACTAAAAAAGAGGGATCTCTGCTGAACGCTCTCCAAGGAACCATGGCAAGCAGTGCTGACAACGTCACCTCCATGGTCCACTTTTATGACTCCTCTTATGGATCCAGCAGGAACCAGAGGGCACGGTGCTGACTTTTCAGCATGCGAGGTGTGCAAGCCAGTGTGACCCTGGGGACAGCCCCACCAGCACCTTTTAATGGACACATCCCACCAGGCTGCAGGGACACTTACAAGGGACAATGGGGCTCCTGTGTGTGTTTTGCTTCTCGTGCCTAGATGCCAAACCCAGCCCACAGAGTATTTGCAGTGCGAGCTCAGCATGCTGCAGTGAACGCTGGGTTAGCAGTGATGGGTCTGCAGCCAGCTCCATCCTCCATATNCCACCAGGCTGCAGGGACACTTACATGTCAGAAGGGACAATGGGGCTCCTGTGTGTGTTTTGCTTCTCGTGCCTAGATGCCAAACCCAGCCCACAGAGTATTTGCAGTGCGAGCTCAGCATGCTGCAGTGAACGCTGGGTTAGCAGTGATGGGTCTGCAGCCAGCTCCATCCTCCATATGCTGCACAAACTGCTCTGACAGCAGCCACAGAGGTGCTGGGAGGTCTGGGGGGTGTTGTCAGCATTGTTTTAAGCTGCCACAAAAAGAACATGGAACTCCTGACATGAGATGGGGTCTGCACATCCTGTGCTAGTTCGGATTCCTGCTGCGTGTCTCACACACCCAGAAGGAAAATAACTGTTATCCTAACTATTTTTGCTCCTCTTTCCCCCCTCCCCTTAACAGGAGACAGCTCCAGCCTCTAACAACTGCCTGGAATAGACTCCTGAACCTGACATCCCTGCTCTATCCATGCTGCAGCCTCCTGTTCAGGGAGTGCAGGCTGTAGGGACTGGCAGGCACTGGTTCCAGAAGCGACTGTGATTCAGAGATCTGTCTGCTGGATGTGCTTTAAAACCATTTGAGCATCACTCCTGATGAAGCGGGAGGTTCTGCCAATGCCATTAGGAAGACACTAAAATTACATATGGAAGCTCCTTGTTTCCTCTAAAGCCTCATGAAAGCCCTTTCCTCTCCTGACTCCTGCTTTCTCACACAGCCTTTGTTCCTGAAGGTAATTTTTCCTCACTTCTCACAAACGGCACCTCTTGGACCACCACAGCGTCACCAGCCATACCCAGGGACATACCCAGAGACATCTCAGGCTCTTGTTTTTCAAGGAAGGCTCTTCAATCCCGATTTAGACAACTTGAGTCAAGGATCAGCCAGGGAAACTGTTAATCAAGTGATGGAAAAGGCTGACAGCTATGGGGTTAGCTCACAATAAATCATGCAGAAAGGGACAGAAAGAATCCAGCTGCTTCAAGAGACCTGCCAAAGGCATCATCTGTGGGGAACAGAGCCAACAGCAGCTGGTCTGAACACTCTGGACACTCCATCCAGTGCTTCTTCCTATGCTCTCCTGTCTCCTCAATGGAAGGAGGCTCTGCTCACCTAGCACCAAACTGAACCAGATGTCAGGATGGTTTAATAGAAGGATCACAAGCATCTGAGGTGGGGGGATACATTTTGCTGGGGCAGCGTGCCCAGTTCTCTGCTGTCACAAGCACTGTGATTAAGATCTTTATAGGAAACAGAATTCCCAGTATCCAGCAGGAATACGGCCCTCTGCAAGCAAATAAGATATCTGTGCATAAGTACCCTACAACTTCATGCTTTTAAATGGTTAATTCCTCCTACGAGCCACGCCAGAAGCTTTCCAAGAGCAATTTCTCCTCCCCATTATGCCTGTCGCTCTCCTGGCCCCAGCTGGTTGCCAGCATATATAATGCGAGCCTGACCCGCCAGCATTTCCATTCCTTGTCAATAAACTCCTCCTTTCCTGTCTGCTGCTCAGCAGGAATTGCAGCAGAAGGGCTTGTGCTGGCAGTGCCAAAGCAGAGCTTTCCAGCCAGGATACACAGGGGATGATTTTTAACTGGCGATGCTGGACCAGAGACCCAGCATCTCCCTGCACACTGCGGTGCTGTCTGTACCTCTGCAGCACCCATCACCAGGACAGGCTCAGGCAAGCCACTGCTGCAGAAAGCTCTTGGGCTCACACAGCAGCATGGATCTACCAAGCCAAGAGACCATCTGCACCAGCCTGATACCTTCTGCTCAGCTGACGCCATATGCTGGGGGACCAGGACTTGCTCAGGACCTGCCTACAATCAGGTCTGTTTCAGCAGATGCCTTCAGCACACAGGTTACCTGCACACACACACACACACACACACACAGAGGAAAAAAAGGAGTCTGACATCACACGGCTCCGGGATGTGATTGCTTAATCTGCTTCAAGCCATCTTGTCAGCTCTGTAACTGATGGAAGCCTCAATGAAGAGATCGAAGAAGAAATGTACACTCAGCAAACCCTTCCCAAGGCAGCACCCTGCACATGCTGGTTCTGCTCCATGGCTCTCACCATGCTCTGGGCAGCTGAGGGGCTGTGTCCTGCCTTTCTAAATGACAACAGGTTGTTAACCTGGGAGACACTGCCACAAGATACATGCCAAGAGGCTTTACAGTGCATTGAAGAGCTGCATGAGCTTATAAAGAAAGCCAGGAGCTAATTACATCTTCCTGGAGACTACGGATAACCATCTCCAGCACATAACCTCTCAGCACACAGCTTACTTCTGCTGCATTTAATAGTGGGAGGCCACCAAAGAGCCCTGTTTCCCCAACCAGCTTGTTTAGCATGATACAAGCATCTCCAGGGTCACTGCAGCACTGGGACACAATGGATCCAGCATCATTGGTAGCAACTTGCCTGAGCGGTTGTTGGATTTGCCTCCCTGTTGTCTGTGAAGCCTTGAGAACGGCCGAGAGCAGCAGATGCCCTGCAGACATCTCTGTTTTACAGGGAATGAGCAACGGACACCTCAGGAAGAAGGGAACTGGGGGTCCTGCACCTACATGCAGCAGTAGCTGTTCATGGGCATCTGAAGCAGAACTCCCCCAGCATTGTCTGAGGCTCACAATGCCGACGCCTGCTGATCCTATTAAGCTAAAGGAAATCAATCCCTCCAATACTGCCAGAAGAATCCTGGCAGAGCCCCAGCAGTGAGTGTGCTACCCTGCACCACTGCCAAAAGGAGCAGCCCAGCTCTGCAGACGTGTGCAGGACTCAACTCGCTGCCTGCTCGCACCACGAAGGAACATGACCATGCAGAGATGCTCCCTACGGCCAGGGGAGGGAGCAGAGCCCGTAGGGCATCACAGTAAGAGTGGGGATGGGGAATTGCTGACCTCCAACTGATCTGTGCTTACTTCCCAGGTCCTGTATTGAAGAGAGCCCTCGGAACAGGGGAACCAGCCCTAGAGGCACCCTCACCTGGCAGATCCACACAAACATCACCTTTGAACCTCATGTCAACATCACCCGTCTTCATGCCAGGTCAGTGAAGCAATATCTGGCCGGAGAGCAACCTTGGATCAAGTTTCCTAGGGGTGAGGCTGCAAATCCACAGGGAGAGCAGCATTCCAGGGCAGACCACTCAAACCCACTGTGTGATCCCTGGAAGGGCCGGGAGAGCAGCCAGGAGATGGAGGGCTATTAATCAAGTAGCATTTACAAAGAAGAATAAGCTCTGAGTACTGTTGTGACAAGAGGCCAGCACTCCTGGCCTCAGCATCCCTCTGTCCCACAGGTGACAAGGGATCCACATGCCATGCCATGCCCTATGCACTGCTGTGAAGGTCCAGAACATCCCATGGCACACCTCCACGCTCATGTACCATGAGTAGAGTGACCCATCTGATGTGCTCAGGCTAAAGCCTTGCTGACCTGCCACTGGAGCCGTTGCAGGGATAGTGCCACCTTAAATCACAGATTAGTAAGGGTCGGAAAGGAGCGTAAGATCATCTGGTTCCATCCCCACTGCCGTGGGTAGGGACACCTCGTGCTAGACCAGGCTGCTCAAACCTATGACACATCATCATGAGGGCTTGGTGACAGTGATCAGGCAGAGCAGCATCACTGGGAACACTGACTGCATTTGTCTCTCATTGCTCCAGGGCATCAGGGAGCATCACTCCTAGGGTAGAGGCAAAGCAGAGGCTGAGAATGGCTGGTGCCTGAGGAACCCAGCTCTAGGTCAGGAAGGACCAGAGACTGCGCAGGACAGCAAAAGCAGGCAGACACCAAATCCGCATGCACTCACACACTCAAAACCAGGTTCTCAACCATTTCTACTACCAAACGGTGATTTTCATCTCAGCACAGAGCTGCCGAAGGATGTGGGTTATGTGGCCAGGCTTTCCTGCACGGGTGCATGGTGATGAGCCATCTCAATGCAGATGTCACTGCTGAACCCAAGAGCTGCTGCAGTACTAACCAGCAAGGAGAAACACTGCTTCCTTCTCCCAGGGAACACCAACTCCCAGCTCTTCCCAGCCTAGTTCCCATCAGCCTATCCGCCCATAAATTAACAACTGTTTATCTAATCAAAGCTCATCCAAACATTAAATGCTCAGGGGGAAGCAGGAGCAGGCAAGTCAGGCTGCAGGAATTCCCAACTGGCTGGCTCAAGGCTGGGCACCTCTGTGCCCTTAAGCTAAACCTGCCCGGTGCTATCCCTGAAAGATAAAAGGCCTGGATTTGAGCAAGCCGAATGGATTCTGAATTCCTTCTCCGAGGCAAGGATCTGATCCATCGAAATTCAGGCAGAACTTTGCCTCTGAGCCTTCAAAAGGTGGGAACTGGAAAGGGTTATAAGGCAGGGGTATTCAAAAGGATATTCACCCCAGCCAGGAGGAATGCAAAGGGACTGGGAAAAATGAAACTTGCTCATTTCTATGCGGGGGGAGAGCTTTGCTTCCCTCACAGTAACCTTCCCACCAGCATAAAGATGTGTCCGTATCGACTGGTCCTGCCAGGCTGGGTGGGCAGCAGGACAGCACCAGGATCAAGGTGGATCTTCGATGGCATGGCTGGGGTCCTGGTCCCAGCCCCTCACAAACTTAGAATCATAGAATAGTTTGGGTTGGAAAGGACCTTAAGATCATCCAGTTCCAACCCCCCTGCCATAAGCAGGGACACCTCACACTAAACCACGGCACCCAAGGCTTCATCCAACCTGGCCTTGAACACTGCCAGAGATGGAGCACTCACAACCATCCTGGGCAACCCATTCCAGTGCCTCAGCACCCTCACAGCAAAGAATTTCTTCCTTAGATCCAATCTAAACCTCCCCTGTTTCAGTTTGAACCGGTTACCCCTTGTCCTGTCACTACAGTCCCTAATAAAGAGTCCATCCCCAGCATCCCTATAGGGCCCCTTCAGATACTGCAAGGCTGCTCTGAGGTCTCCACGCAGCCTTCTCTTCCCCAGGCTGAACAGCCCCAACTCTCTCAGCCTGTCTTCGTATGGGAGATGCTACAGTCCCCTGATCATCCTCGCGGCCCTCCTCTGGAATGTTCCAACAGCTCCATGTCCTTTTGATGTTGAGGACACCAGAACTGTACACAATGCTCCAGGTGAGGTCTCACAAGAGCAGAGTAGAGGGGCAGGATCACCTCCTTGGATCTGCTGGTCACGCTCCTTTGGATGCAGCCCAGGATACGGTTGCTTTCTGGGCTGCAAGCGCACACTTCTCACACTGAAAGTCCATTCTTTAGGCAGGACAAGTCACAGCCTGGGGCTCACCCCGACATGTATTTGCTGCCTGAGTGCAGCGTGTGAGCAGGGGCACTGTGGTCTGTTTGCTTTTCGCAATCCCTGCGCTGCCTGCAGGGCCCAGCCTCACAGTACCCTGCAGGGGACTGCTGTGCTCTGCCAGATCCAGCCCAGCAAGAGGGGAGCAGGAGTCTGGGGGCTGTTAAATGAGGGGTGTCAGTTGTGGATATTAACCACTGCATCTGGCTACCGGGTCTCCTTAGCTTGCTGGCTCCATGCAAAACTGGGTTAATCACTCCTGCACAGGACCCAAGTCACACAGAGCCACTCCTCACACCCAAGTCCCTTGGTTCCCCCTTCTCTTCCCTGTTCCCATGTCCTCTGAGTGCCCCCTCAGAGCATCACGCTCTCCTTCCAACACAATAAATGAAGCATTGCCTTTTCTCCCTGGCTCATTAAAGCTGTAAGGGAAACAAAATCAAACCACATGTTCCAGCGCTACCTCCTACGCTGGGTGATCTCCTACGGAGGGCATGCAGAAAGAGGAGCTTATCTGAGCAGTGGCCACCCAGCTCCTGAGATACAGAGCAACTCTTTCATCCCACCTTTGCCCATGTAGGGCTTTGATGTAGAGTGAGATTTTGGCTTCCCAGTGGAAGTCACAGGCAATTGGGAGATGGAAAACAGAGCAAGTCCAGCCTGCAAAGGAGACATTTGGGGGTTGAACCCAATTTATCAGAGCTCTACAACTGATTTCACTAGATCATTTACCGGAATCACATGGGGTCCAAACAGAGCAGAAACTGGGCCAGCCAGGATAAATCATGAGAACCAGTTCTGAAGCAAGGCATCTGGAGAGGAGCATCACGGAAAAGGGACATCCGCATAGGGCAGTAGCATGCGTAGGGTGCATTTAGCAATACCTCCCACCAGCTACCCCTGATGGAGGGATTTTGCTGCCAAGGGGACAGCTGTATTTGAAGAAGGGAAAAACTAATAGATCCATGTGAAACAGCAGGGAAATAGCAGAGGGCTTATAGTGCAATATAGACTTGTCCCAAAGCTGCAGAGACAGTGTTCCTGCTTACAGCAGTGCAAGCTCCACATATACATGTATGGGAGAGAGCAGACTGGTCTGGACCACAGAGGGTGAGAATTCTGTGTTCAACTCTCCATGGACACCAGTCCCTCCATCTATGAATGATCTTACTGGGGCAGGGGATAAATATCCTCAGATATGAAGGTAACTCCATTTTCCCTGTTGAAAGCATCAGTGCAAGCTGGAGCTAGGCATGGCAATGCTCATCCCAGCGATGCTCATCCCAGCACTACTCGGTGAGATGCTCCCTCCCTCTCAGACCAATAAGGTTTTGGGCCTTTACCCAGTTGTTCCTCAAAGCCTTAATGTGAAACATCCCCCCTTTGGCCCCACAGAGGTATTTGGGGAGTTAAGCTGTTCTTTGGGTATTCAGCTCCAAGGGGGAGTAATGGGAGTTAAGCACCTAATGCCTTTGTAGTTTCTTGGCTCCTGATAGGAGCCCTGGGTAGGACAGCTGTGTTTGTACTGGGATTAAGATGGAGGGTTTCATGCTCTCCATTTGGATGCCTGCGGGATGCAAGGATCAAGAAAGAAACTCCAGCATGTAATAAACCCAGGAGTGCCCTGGCCACTGTGTGAGCACTCATCTCCCTGACTGATGAGCACCACAAGGTCCTTCCTGCACCTACACAGGCAAAGGACCTATTGCTCCCAGAAGATGTTTTTGTGGAGTCCCTTTTGCAGGATAAAAAAGGGGTTTGGGGAATGGGGACAAAGCAGAAAGCGCAGGTGGAATGTGCTGCCAGCGAGAAACAGCCAGAGGGATGCTGGAGGGATGTGAAGGCTGGATCCACCTGGAGAGCCACTGAAATGGTAAGCCTCTTCTGCAGGCACAGAGTTAACTCTGCGTGTGCCAAGTGCACTCCTTCCCACTCCCAACTCTCTCCCACGGATCAGAGACTACCAGAAGCTGTATGAAGCCAAAAAGGACTAGAGAAAGCATTCCTCATCCAAAGCCTGGCTCTCAGGAGCAGATGGGCTTCATTACTCCCCTGCCTTCAGCACTGGAATGGGCAGATTCTTCTACCACAGCAGGTCACAGCTACAGCATTTCATGTCTTCTTCAAACACAGCTTTCTAGCTCGCTTTACCCAGTGCCTTGGCTGACAAACATCCATGTCCTTTGAGCACTGGCTCCTCTTGCATCCTGGGCATCCCAGCGCCATGACCAGGAACCTGAGCTGGGCAAAACTGCCCCATTACAAAAGCAAACAAAATGAAGCAGAAAGACCAGCACCATCTCAGAGCATATCTTGGATTCCACATCCCTGCCCCTCTTGCACCACTGACCAGGGTGAAGGCAGCATCATCTGGATAGGTGAGGACATGCATCAGCCAGCTGCAAATACAACCTGGTCTCAGAAAGCCTTGGCTGAGTGAACCATGCTCATGTCCCAAGGCAGCGCCTGAATTTCAGCCTCAAAATACCTTTAAACAATGGGAAGGAACTGAGGTCTAAAATAGGCTTTTTCCTGTCTGGGGAAAAGTTCCCTGCTTTGTAGGGGCCTGCTAACATCTACGTGTCAGTATCTCTGTTCAGGCAAGGTACAGTTGAGGGACCTCAATTGAATCACTTATAAATTCTACATCTGTAATTATTTGTCCCCCCAAAGGGACAAATCTTTAGGCACAAGGATGGAGCTGACCCAGGTTTCACAACAGCAATGACAGACTATGGATGCATAGCTTAGAAAACCTGAAAGGCCACATTTGCAATCATCAGAAGCAAAAGCTTCTCCAGGACCTGCTTGTCCTGGGAGATGCCAGGCTGGGGAACAGGAAACCATCCCAAAGAGTGGTGGCAATGGGTATCTTCTACATCAGTCTTGGCACATCAGAAGGCTGCTAACCACACCAAAACGACAAGGCATGGTTTCCTGCCTGTGATATGTGCTACGTGCTGCAAAGGAGATGTAAGAAGCAACAGCTGGATGGGGTAGTCAGACAGAACTGGAGCAGAAATAAAGCAGCATGTTGAGACAGAGGGGTTTTCCTTCTTTCTTACTGGAGAAGGTGATTCTGTGCTGTAACAAGCTGGAAATAAGAGGAAGTAGAGCATACCCCATCACACAGGCTGTAAGCCTGGAGTGAGATAGCTGAAGGCCAACAGGACAGACAGGTTATCACCAACCTGAAGTGAGCAGGAAACCCCATGGATGGGGGGAGAGCAAGGACCACAGCCCATGTCTGATCCCTGGTGCAGCCAGCAGCAAGGAAAGCCAACATAAACCAGCCAGGGATATGAAAGCTGCACCCTGGAGCACACAAATCCACAAGTTGGGCTTGATCTTAAAAGCCTTTTCCAACCTAGTTGAGTCTATGATTCTATGTGATGCTATCCCTCAGGAGCACCCACCTCTCCTGAGGCTGGCAAACCCACCAAGCCCACTTCAGCCTCCAGGAGAGGGACAAAGGGGGATTCTGCTGCTGGCTCCAATACAAGCCCATCCAGCACCAAAATAACCAACTCGGTGGCATGTAGCTATTTCAGCACAAGCTGGAGTGTGGGTGTTCCTAAAGCGGAACAAGAGACCCTTATTTCAGCACAGCCATGGAGCTCAGCACAAACCGCTCCAGCGCACAACTGCCCCAATGGAGCTACAAGGGGGAAATGCAAACGGAGCAGTTTTCTGCCCATTTTCCTGCTCCCTGAGCTGAGCGAGCCCTTAGCAGTCTCACACTTAAGAGGTTTCTGGTTATTCCATCTTTCTTCCCAGGTCGTTTTTCTTGTCCTGGTCACTGGATGGTTCCCTGTCTATGTTAGCAATTAATTCAGCACATTGTATGTAACAGACTGTGCGTGGCAAAGGCAACCTGCTGAAGCCTGCTAAAGGCAGAGAAAAGGATCTGACAGTTCCAGGGGGAAACTCACAGCACTGCTGCTTCTCCTAGCATATTTCTTCATTATTGTGCAGAAACCAAGCGGCATCGGATAACCAGAACTCCAAAGAACCTCCAGGCACCCATCCCTTTAAAGGTGACACTTTGCCTGCAAAATGTTTACCTATTATTGTGACTTGTAACTTCGAAACTTCAAGTAATTGGTCTCAGCTTTGCTTTCCTTTGGGGTAAAAAGAAAAGCAGCATTTTTCACTTGCTTCTTCTCTGTTTATGGCAGTGACCTTTCCTCTGCTAGTGCGAGTTTTACACAGGACTGGAGAGGAAACGGAAAACTGTAAAGTAGAAAATAATAAGGGAAAGGAACGATACAAAAATGAAGGCTGGAACCAGGGAGACAAGTAACTGCGGCTAGAAAATAACCGGGTTTTAAAGAGCTTGAGCATCATTTGAATTCACCTCTAATGTGCTCCCCACCCTCGCAAATGGGCTGCCACTGCAGACAAACACCACCTGAGGGTCCTACCCCAGGCCTGTGACCATCTACAGTACCTTTAGCAATCACACTGCCCCAGATGAAGAGATCTGCAGCTCATGAAGGGCGCTGCATCTCCTAGAGCCTCACCTGGTGAAATGCCATCACCATCACCTGCTTTCTCTGACCTGATGGGAACTGCATGAAACAGTGCTGAGAGCACCCAAAGGATTAAAGTCAGCTCAGCACAGAAAGCTCTGCTGACTCAGACACACAGAAGTCTCTATTTGAAAACCTGAAAAGAGCCCCGTTTTCCAGTCAAATACTAGAAAGCAAATCTAAGGTAAAACACAATCATCTCCCCATTAGGATCCCTGGAGATCAGCACCGTCTCAGTGCGGCACTTTACAGAGTCCCAATACTAAAGTAAGATGCATGTATCATTACTTTGAAACACAGTTACTACAGAATACAGCACTGACCAGGCTCTTCTGGGATTACTGAATTCATTTGACAGACTTCACATGCTCTCCTACAAATAGCAAATGCTTGCCCAAACCTAACTGCTTTTCAATCTTATTCAGCCAACAAGTTAAGGCTGTATCTATTTTTAGGGAAGGAAACACATTTAAGTGATGGAGCAGCCCCTATAAAAGGAAAATCACTTTTCGTTTAGTTCCCCCTGATAAAATCTAACATTTCAGCAAACCAGCCGTCTGACTTTTAAGGTGGAACTTTAGAGGCCCCATTGATGGATTGCTGCTGTAAGCACAAAACGTTAGTACACTGTTAAAACTACAGGCATTACCCAGTAACGTCTCTTAGGGGAAGAGGAGCCAATTTCCCCCAGACAGCAGAAAGCAGGCAGGGAAATAAAGAACCTCTAGAACAGAACTGTTTATATTGTAGCTCAGAATCGTTTCCCAATGTGGAAGATGTTCCTAAGAGCACACAGTAAAGTCCCTTGAGCAAATCAACCGGGTTCCCCACGAAGTTTAGTGGCCGTGGCTGTGAAACGGGCACTCATGGCACGGAACAGCTCTTCCTTACCCTATCCCGGCACAGCCTCGGGAGCATTCGTGCCCCGTTCTCACCGGACGGGACGGGCACCGCAATGAAGTTCGCTTTAACAATGCAACGCGAATCGCTGCAGACCGTACCGGCCCCGCACCGCCAGCAAACACAGCAGCGTGGCTCCCAGCCTCGAAACGAGCCGAGTTCACCGGCGCACCCCAACTCCACCTTCCCCGTGGCTCGCTCCCGCTGGACGGCACCGGCTCGCCCCGACCCCGCGGTGATGGCCGGAGCCGGCTCAGAGCTACCCGCGGTCCCGCACCCCTCTCTCCGCGGCGGACCCACCTGGGTGGGAGCTGCTCTGGAAGTACAAGAAGCCCAGCAGGAAGGAGCCGAGTCCGGCCGCCAGCACCATCTGCGGAGCCCGGCTCCGCCGCATCCCGCGGCCGCGCAGCGCCCCGCGGACAGGGCCCGCAAGCCCCGCGCCCCGCCTCACCCCGCCCCGCCGCGCCGCGGCAGGAAGTGAGCGCGCCGCGGATCAGCCGCGGGAACGGGAACTTCGCCCCATGCAGGATGGGGATGGGGACCGGGACCGGCGGCGTTTCCCTGCCCGCTGCCGGGTCCGCGCTTCCCACCGAACGGCCGTGGCAGGGTTAGAACGGGAGAAGAGAGAGTTACGGATGTGCTGGCGGGCGCGGGAGCTTCCTGGGGACTTCTCTCAGCGTTTCGTAAGCATCGCAAAGTTTCCCGGGCTTAAAATAACACCAGCAGACCTTCTCTTTGTGTTCTGGGCTGCCCCCCGGCACTGCAGTCATTAACCGAAAGCCTAATTCTGACTCAAGCAATAAAGCTGTATTGAAGGGTAATTATATAAAGTTACAAGGAGAATCATTTTTTACCCATCTACCCATGCTTTTGGGAAGCAGGAGCGCAGAGCACTCTCACCACGTCCTCTAACCTCCAGGCTCTGTAATTGCAGGGAAAACAAGCCCTGAGCCTTCTGTTGCCCCAGTTTTGAAATAGCAGCAATGCTGTTGTCCTACCTTGGGCAACACTCAAGATGTACTCAAAGGCCACTTGGCACATTAGGAAGCCAGGCTGGGAGCTGGGATCT
This sequence comes from Agapornis roseicollis, assembly GCA_002631895.1. Classification (NCBI taxonomy): domain Eukaryota; kingdom Metazoa; phylum Chordata; class Aves; order Psittaciformes; family Psittacidae; genus Agapornis; species Agapornis roseicollis. The sequence goes on from NDXB01021199.1 coordinate 47,939, forward strand.
CACTGACACCAGTCAATCACTACACCCCTGGAATACTTGGCTTTTAGAAAGGACAACTCAAGGAGGAGCCTCTAGGAATGACAAAGTCCAGATGTGTGGCCAGAGTGGGATTCATTCCGCCCTTTTTCAAGGCAGAGTAAACCAGGAAGAGAAATTCATTGCAGTGAAGGAAGCTGGAACAAAATAAGAACCTGAGCAGTGTCTTGAAGGCCAAGTTGAATTGTGACCATGAAATTACAGAGCTCTTTAACATCATAGAGTGGGCTGGGTTGGAAGAGGCCTTAGAGCTTGCCTAGTTCCAACCCTCATCCACAGACAGGGACACTTGCCATTAGACCAGAGGAAAAGTCATCCCTGTTGGATGGCCTAGAGAGGGGCAATGTAACCGAGATCACCACTGAGACCTTGATACAGCTCCTTGCAAGGACACTCCAGTGTCTGCAGTAACCAGTTAAAAGATAAGCTCAGCTCCTGAGCCCCACAACTGTCTGATACCCACAGGGAGCGGCTGTATCCTCTGCCACAGGCTGGGAATGGCTCTGCACATGCAGGTTGCTCTCTATGGTGAGTATTGCAGCAATTCTGGCCCCTTGGCAAGTGTGCCAAGAGCTGGGATCTGCCTACATGCAGAGATGGGCTGAGAGACCCCAGGGACAAGGGCCTGAGTCCAGGTGGGGAGGAGGGACTGATGTGTGCAACTACATTTTGGTATCTCCTTACAGGCATTACCCTCATAATGGGGACCCACTATAAAGTGAGACCTCCTTTTATGTTTGTTTCTGAAGAGAATTCCAGCAACCTCAGAGGGGAATAAAGACTGAAGGGTTTTGTCAGCATTAGAAGAGATCAGAGCTGTTTCTCTTTGTGTCCACTACAGCAAAAGGGACATCTGGTGCTGCTGTCCTTTAACCTCTCAAGGGAACAGAGCAAGGTTCAGAGACTGAAGGCATATCCAGTCTGTGAAGCAAGAACCCAGGACATCCCTTTAGCCCAGCTTCCCTGGGTTCAGCTGAAGAAGTACAAGCAGTGGAAGTGACCAAACTTCACCCATAGTTGGACATCCCTTAAAATAAAACACAGTAAAACAAACCCAGCTGGAAGTCAGACACTGACCTGTTGAGTCCTGCTGACTGCTGTCTGTATTTCATACCCACAGGGCAGGGCTGGGGCCATCTGGGATCACATCAGGTATGCAAGGCTGGTCTTCCAGCCATCCAAGGTGAACGCTGTTCAGATCCATGGGGGTGGAAGGGACAGAGCACCATGGAGATTTCATGGGATTCCTGTATGGGTTCAGCTGCAAATGCACCTTGTTTAGAAGGACAAACGCATTCTCAAGGGGGAAGAGGTACATTATAGCAAGAGCTGTGTGGTGGCAATGGCACCAGCTGCCCAGAGGTCAGACCTTCGCTATTGCCTATTTCTATGTGCCTGAGAACCCTCCTGGTCCCACATGCTGATGTTTTTGTAGCATTCCTCTTCACCTGCAGCCCCACCATAAAGGAAAGAGCAACCCCAACCCATAAAGTGGACAACAGTGGCTGGTGCTTACAAAGAAAACATAGACGAGCACAGGTTTAAACTTAAGCTTTCAGACTCCCAAACTGTTATTCCAAGCCTATTTCTAAGGGAATCATCAGATTCAGTGTGCATTGGAGAAGCCACTCTCTCCCTCCTCAGGCACCACTGGGAGGGCCATGGTGCTCCCTGTCTGCATAGTGCCTGAACCCTGGGGTTCAGACCATGGCTGAAGCTATTTAGGACTGTAAAGGCAATATTAATAACCAAAAGTAATGATCAAAAGGTATTAATGACACAGAAGGGAGGAAAACTGTTACTACCAAGGGCTGGAACTGCATCTGACTTGTAGCTGAAGAGGGAGTGCTTTTTGCCTGCAGAAAGATGCTGCGCCTTTGATGCAGTGCACGCCTGATTCCCTCCCTGCTCATTAGTGGTGCTTCTTACTGTCTTCTCAGCAGGTTTCTCCCAAATGCCTTCAGTTTCCCAGGACCTTGGTGCCACTGAGTGAGATTAACCCCAAGCTTTGGTCTGATGACCAAGTTGAATGGAAATTAAACAGCAGGTAGTTTCAGCTGGAAATGGGAATCTTTTGTACTCCCCCACAAGTCCCGGTTTTCCAGCTACTATGGAAAGGGGCCTTTAGAGGGGATATCCTGATTTTACACCCAGTGATTCAATTCTGGAGCCTGAATGCCACAGGAATTGGTTTACTCATACTGCTGAGACCTCCATCTGCGGGTGGCCAGGCACCAGTGCACGATGCCTTTGCTGCCAAAGCCCCTGGTGTCACCCAGCTAGCAAGGGCTCCAGCAGACATGTAGGGAGTTACCCTGATGGAGCACAGGCTTTCTTCAGGGACCAGCGGCTGGAAGCCTGCGCACAGACATCACGGAGTGGTTTGGATTGGAAGGGACCTCCAAGCTCATCCAGTTCCAATCCTCTGCCACGGGCAGGGACAGCTTCCGCTAGAGCAGGTTGCTGGTCCTGCAAGGCAAGCAGAGTGCCTGGTTCTGTCCCATTTTTGGCTTAACCAGGACAGGTCAGTTCTGCTCATAGCACCAAGCTGGATTACTTGCTCTATCAAGCAGTGCATTGACTTTCCACTCTCTCCTGTAGTCCTTTAAACCCACAGAATGTGAGTTTTCAATCATTATTTCACCAAAACACTAGCGTTTATGCTCACTTTGCACTGATAGACAACAGCCATAGTTCAAAGCAGCAGAGAATCATGCTCGGGTGGACTTTTCACCATTAAGTGCTGGAGTAAGCATTTGCAGGCTCAGTATATAAAAGAAACATGTTGGACAAAGGGTTAGAATTTACTTTAAATACCTCGGGAAAATTAAAAGTACTCAAAAGAAGACACTCGATGGATCTTTTAAATCTGGGGCTACATTTTGCCACTTGTTCGTAAAAAGGAGCACTGATGGCTTGAGAAATCTCCTTGGTCTCAGGGGGACAGGGTGGGGAATAAGCAGCTGATCCCAAAGCCACATGGGAATCCCACTGATTTGGTGGGTATGACAGCACGTGTTGCCTGAAGTTAAGCAGGCTCACACAGCTCGTCAGTAAGAAAGTACTAAGGGTTAGGAGAGTGCGAATAGCATCTGGTCCTGAGTAGTTAATGCTGTAACCTGGTGAATTCCATAGCTTGCTGACCGTTCTGTCCCATAACAAAACTCGAATCACTTCTCAAAGAGCCTTTTGCTATTGTCTCCTGATCTCCTGGGAAATGTCCCTGATACCAAGAAACCAAAAACTGGGCTCTTGCTCCTTGTTGTGAAACATTCGCCTCTGTCAGAACAGATTTCAAGGGCTCGGTCCTTTAACTTCCTTGCTGCTACAATTGGGAAAGAAAGGAAAAGCAGCAGCTGTTTCCTTTTAAAAGCACCAGTGGTGCTGGGAGCAAACCAAATTACAGGCTCTGTGGGCTACCCTCTGCCTGCAAGACTTGCATCTACTGGAATGCTGTTGGTATGATGGAAACTCCCATCAAGGGCTTTATTCAGTGGTGGCAGCTAGGGATGGTGTCTGCCTTTTGTAGCAGGCATTTATGTTCCATTAGTTTATATACAGCTACCAGCTGGGAGCTTGTTTGCTGCTGGTGTCTGATTTAGGGGCTCACATGAGGAAGGGATGTGATTTACAGATACACACTGGGAAGCCAGTTGCTCTTAGCACTGCGTTGGGAACTGCAGTTCCTTCTGACAGCAAGAGCAGCAAACCTATGGAGCCTCCCACTAGGAACACAAGACTCAGTCCTGTGGTCCGTGTTTACTTCATGCTGTGCTATTTCTTGCACATGCACAGCAGTAACTCACAGCCGTTCTCCTTGCTGACAAAGCACTGGTGGCAACTGGGCATCTTTGTCTGCCCACCCTGTACAGCTGCATGCAGGGTTATACAGAGAGAAGGTGATGCTGTAACATGGCTGAGATGGGAGCCAGATGATGACTTTTCTGCTAAAGGGAACACTGTAAAGTCCCGAAGCAAGCTACAGCTATGGTCCTGTGATCATGTGTTAGTGCACAGCCAAGGACTCAGTACACAATAGCTCCTTGCACTGCACATAGATCTCCTGTGAGCAAGGCTTTGCACAGAGCAGGGACTTGTACACTCAGTGCACTTCTTTACACTGATTATGGTGCCTGGGAAAGAGGAGTCTGAGCATTTCAAGCACAAATAGGTCTTGCAAGAAAAGCACTTGCTTCAAGTTCACCTCTGGAGGTGGGAATTTCCCCCTCTCGTTGTGGCTGCCCCATCCCTGGCAGTGCTCAAAGCCAGGTTGGAGCAACCAGGTCCAGAAGGCCATCTGGAGTTCTCTCCCTGTTCAGGGCAATTGGAGTCCTCTGCTCTTTAACCCACTTGGCCGAAGCTGGTGATAACTAAGGGGGAGGCAGTGCTTGCCCATGCAAACACGGTGCCTTTGCTGATGGATTTGCAAGCCCAGAATTGTTAGTTTGATGCCTGTCATGAAAAGGCCAGATCTTTGGCTGCTACAAGCAGCTAAATACAGTCAGAGGCTGCATCCATTTTTATCCCAGCTGAGGGACCACGTCCAGGAAGTCTATACATACATTAGATAGAAAGCAATTTAACAGCATGCTTCGATATAGTTACAAAAGGTATAAACCAGATTATTCTAAGCTGGGCTTTATTTACTTGGCAGCGTGTGACTCAATAGCACAGACAAGCTGGTACATGAGGAGCAGAGCAAGCAGCAAAGACTGCTCAGAAATGTCTGTGGAAAGTCCTTTTTTCCCTGGAATTCAGGCTATTTACAATTACTTGTTCATGTTAAGAACCCCCAAGACCAAATGATGTGGCCTTGTGATCCTCTATATCCAAGCAGCCAAGGTATAGCATGAGGGAGACCCCCATTTAAATATCTCGACTTCAAAGTCCCCTTTCTTAGCCCAGCAGCAATGAACACAAGGTTGAGACCTGGGATGATTCATTCTGCAGCTCCTTAGGTCTGAGTGAAGGCAAACTGGTCCCTGCCTGTGAAGTGGGGGTTGTACTGTGGTCAGGAGTGCTCATGGCCAAATGAAGCAGCTTCTCAGGCTGACAGTGCATTGTGTGCTGGAGAGAGCTCCCTTCCCTGCAGCAGTCACATTGCTGCTATTACGCACGCATCCCTCTGATGTGGCTCCAAATACAAAGGGAAGTGTAGAAAAACACACTGTAAATAACAACATAAAATTGCCATCAGCGGTCAGAGCAGTGCTGGAAAAGTCTCCTTGATCACACAATGAACATGCTGAGAAACTTCCCTTTCTCCTTCAAACCTTGTGTTTTAGGCAGGGACAGAGGTACCATGTGTTCTTGTCCCTCTTGCATCAGGGAAGCTTCTCCCCTCAGCACCCCACACTCTGACAGCCTGACCAGACCATCCAGGAATACTGATGCTGATGAAACTGTCTACAATGAAACAGCCTGGAGGAAGAGGAGAAGGGAAGAAGACAACAGTCCAGAGTGATGTTTGCAAAGAACACCATCTGACTTCACTCCTTCCCTCACTGACCACATTCAGAGGAGTTCTGAGATTCCTAAATCCCTTTAATACTGCTGAAACATTCCCTCCTGTCTAAACCCAGAGTTTTTTGTTTACTAAAGGGGAGACGATCAAAATAATCATCATCTAAATAGCATTTGTGAGGCTGGACCCTGCATGTACCGCCACAGAGAAAGAACTAATTGCATGTGCCTAGACATGACAGGGCTGGTCAAACCCAATCCAAACAGCTCCGGTTTCATGGCAACCCTGTCTGAAAAGGCATATAAATATTCTTTGTGCAGGAGTTGTCCATGCCACCGTGTTTTCCCTATTCTGGGAAGCCTGAGATACTATTTTTATTGAGACTAAAAATAATAAAGGCTTTTCTGGAATCCTCTGGGTGACCTAATTGAATTATGTCTGCATTAGTGAACTACGGCACTGTTAGACTCAGACAGCCACCTACCCATAACATCTAGGAGGTGTATCTAGGAGGCATGGTGTCTGGAGCTTTTATTACTACCACAATTAGTTCAGGAGAGAGTAGCCCTGGAGACTGGAGCCTAAAGAGCTTAGATCAAAGGTTTGCTCATGCTTAACCTCTTCTCGCAGATGTTAACCATGGGGTGATGATTAATGGGTTTCTGCATCAGAAACTTCAGCCTTTGAGTCCCAGTCTCGGTTTCCAAGCACTTTCAGTTGCAGCCTGGTGAGAACATGCCTGTTGCCCTGCCGTGGGTGACTCTTGAGGAGGTACCAGCATGGCCTATAAGGTGAGCCCCATTTAACCTGGCTTAGTGATGCTCTGCGCTGCTCAGGGCATGGCTGAACTTCCTCTCAAAGCACTTGGCTTGCATTGTTAGCACTGCTGCAAATGTTGAAGACCAGTCTGACTGCTACCACATCTGTACGTTGACAGCAGCTCAATCCTGTATGTGCTAAGCAGTTGCAGGTTGCAAGGAGATGAGCCCTAAGCTTTCCAGTGTAGCTAATATAACCCACAGAAACACCCATGAGTGTGACCTTCCCTGAAGTTTGCTGTCAGTAAAAGGGGGGGAAAGAGAAAGGCAATTCTTTTCTACAGATGTTCTCAGCAACAACATGATTTCAGCAGGGCCAGAGGGAACTCAAATGCCTCTCTCAGCTGAGGAAGAAAGCACGGTCATACGCCTTCCCAAAGCCTTCTTTCTAACTAACAGTGCAGCCAGTGTCACTGAATGGAATGTTAGGAAAAGAAATGGAAGCAAATAGTAGGTTTGTTTTTTTCTCTTTGGCTGTTATTTCTGTGGTTACAGCAGCAATAGCAGGTTACAGCAGAAAGTGAATACGCTACTGTGCAGAGGTTCAGTTCAGTGAACTGGGCAGCCTTAAATGGGTTTTCAAACCTCAGAAATGGATTGAAACAAAACATGACTATCTCTTTCAGTGGGGGCATGTTCAGAAAGCACCAGCTGGACCCGGTACAAGATAGCTCAGACGTATGTTGTAGTGTTTTAAACCTGAAGTAATGGGAGCTACACTAAGGCTTGCTCTGTTTTACTTGCATTTGGCATCCTGGAGCTATTGGAGCGGAGGAGCTTGAACAAAGTGCTTCAGTCAGGCTCTCCACGGCTGGTGCCCTGAAATGCCCTTGCCCGGCCATTCAGTGCTGCAGTGCCCAAGTCCTTCAGTCCTCTCAAATGTGAGATGGGGGAGAGAAGCCACCCCCAGACTCATGGTTTTAGCAAAGCAAGACGAGGAATACCGAGTAACTGATGAGGAAATGAGAGTGCTGCTTAAATGCAGGGGTGGCAGGGAAGGGACATGCTCTGATGGGAACATAAATCAGTGCAGTACTGCAGTACATGGAACGGTTTGGGTAGGAAAGGACCTTAAAGCCCATCCAGTTCCAATGCATGCCATGGGCAGGGACCCCTTCCACTGGAGCAGGGTGCTCCAAGCCCGTGTCCAACCTGGCCTTGAGCACTGCCAGGGATGGGGCAGCCACAGCTTCTCTGGGCACCCTGTGCCAGCGCCTCAGCACCCTCACAGGGGAGAGTTTGGACATAGTCCTCATCTAAGTTTGCATGGTGCTTATAGGATGAGGCTCCTGATGAGATCCAGTGGCTGCTGCTGTGCATCAGCCCTGTGCTGAGGGTGGATCAAATCCCTCTGGGCTGAAAGTGTCAAGCACATGACCATGTGGAAAAGGTTTGTGGGGCCCAGCAAAGTGGCTGTAACTGAGCAGTAAGATAATCAGGGTGAGGGAACCATGTTTATACATTATCTAGAAATAGGGCTGGCCCAAAATATAGACTCTGGCTCCATGTAAGGAAAAGATTAGGAATCGGAAGAAAAATGTAATAAAGCTCTGTTATCCTGACAGTTAATTCTCATCCATGTTGCAATGCAGTATATATGGCTTTACTTGCTTTGTTCCCTCCCCCAGTTCTCTCCCCATCTCATGGCAGGGGGGAGGTTAGAAAGTGGCTGTGTGGTGCCAGGTTAAACCACAACAACTGTCCTCTCCTATTCTGCTCTCTTAGCTGCATTTGCTCTGGTAGAGGGTTTGTAGCCAGCCAAACTATTCCTGCAGAGCCCAACAGAGATTCGTGATGCTAAACCAGCCAAGCATGCAGTCAAGGCTGATGCTGGCTTGCCAGGACCTCAGGATTTCCAAAGCTTGACAAAGTGGGCATGAGTCCACGGATCTCGTGAGCCACTGTTTGACTCCACAGGAATTCAGAGCTATGTGGTTGCTGCAGCTTTAGCTGAAGAAGGGATATGCTTTAGTAGTTAACCTTTTCCAGTGAAGCCTCCGTTGGATTGTGCAGAAGCCAAGATAATGCAGCCTTCTCAGCTGAAGTCACTGGAACGTATTCTGCAATCAGTCAGGACAAGTGCACAGTAGAGAGAAACCTAATCCTAATCCAAGTGCATGTGGATATTGTGTATGAGACTCTGAGACATGAAAAATTATTATAAGTCGTACGATATGTAATAGTAATATTATATTATACATAAAATATAATTAATATATCAATACATATGATATAATACATATTCTATTAGATATAATATAATATTATAATATATAATTATAATTATACTATATATAATATATGTAATAATATATTAATATGATTAATATAACGATATAAGTAATATTATAAGTAATGTGCATTACATACAATATAATATATATTATATAATGTATATAATATACTATAGTAATATATATTATATTTTATATATAAATATCTATTACTTATATAGTATATAAGTAAAAACTTAAAGAATTACTAGAAGACTATAAATGCAAAGGTATCAGTCAACAGCAACATGAAGCCCTTCATGTGCTTCCTTAATGTGTTAAATAATGCCTGAATAAAGTAGGAATATGGAAGAGCCAAGGGAAATATTCCACTGCACAGACACACATGGCAGTGCTCAAAGGATCAGCTTTTCCTGCACCGAGAAGTAATGCTATTCCTGCATGGATTCAGCCAACAGCACTTTCCATCCACTCCAGCTTTTCAGACAATTAATCTCATGGAAACCAGAGCAGGAAATCCTGCTGGGGAACCAAATGCTTTAAAAACAGTGCTTTTGGAGAAGGATCCAACAGCAGTGAAAGCAAATGCACCTGACTTTCTGTGCTGCCCGCAGAAAGCCCCCTTCAGTTGCAGTGGCAGATATGAATACCTCTGTTCTCCTCTACAGAGCCTCTCCTGCCAAGTTTAAATCATATGAAGTGCAAAATAGGGGGCAGAATAAGTGCAAACTAGGGGATAAGTGCAAAACAAGGCTCTTTCCTTAACCAGGTTCAGAAATCTGGGTTTCTCCTTGTCCAAAAAGCCCTTTCAACCCCTTGCCCTCAAGCATATTGGCTGCGAAATCAGTGATCAAACGGAAGAAACCCCCTTAGCATGAGCATTCCCTAGGAAGGCAATGTCAAAGCCCTTTCCAGATGCAAGAAGGAAGATGCTGACAGTACAGGACTTGGTATCAAAGCAGCATCTGAACTGTCCCCATTCCCAGACCCACACACACGTACCTGAGCATGTGCTAGGAAGGGGCTCTGAGGCAAAATGGACCTGGCACCCAGGGAACATACAGAGAAAGTGGAAAAGGCAATGTCCATCTCCCAGTTTTGGTGGCTGAGTCCAGAGGGGTTTTAACAACAGGGAAATGTTCAAAGTGTGATTGTCCAGTCTCATACAACCGACTAAAATCAGCCCATTTCCTGACTTTAGGGAGGGCAAAAAGGTACATCTGACCATGAGAGATGCTCTCCTATCACTGTCCCCCAGTTCAGGGTCCAAGGACAGGTTTACAAGGATTCAGCCTTGCTGCACAGAGGGGAAGGAGAGATGAGACCTCAGGCAGATTTGGTGAAGAGAAGGAGAGAAGAGACAGCAGTGAGCTACTTGTCCTGGATGGCACGAGAGGACAGGAGCAGGAAAAGCAGGTCAGCCAGGAGACAGACTGCAACAGGAGGCAATGAAATGGGCTGTGATTTACCATTTGCTTCCTACAGGCTCTCAGGACAGCCTTGTCTGACAGCAGAAAACACATCCAACACATGACAAGCTTCAAGCCAAACACATCTGGGTGTTAGAATTTCTTCTACAAAAGGGAGAAATACCCCAGCATAACCCAGTAAGCAGCAAGAACAACGTTCAGCAAAACATCACCTTAATTTTGGTCAAAGAAGACCTGAAACATCTTTGCTGATATTTAAAGGTAATTAATCAGCACGAAGCAGACATTCTCTGGTTCGGAAGTTTCAACCCAAAAAGCTGCAATTTGGCAAAGCAATAAGCATCTAAAATGAATTATTGCTGCTGGTCTCTTTTAACAAGAGGTGGTGTACCTGCATCATGTACCAGATGCACACAATCTGGTACAGTGATGGCAAAAACAGAAGTGGAGGCTGGCACTGTTAATCCCCAACACCGAAAGTACTGGAAGGAAGTCAGGGAAAGCAGCTTTCTCCTTGGAGTCGTGGTCATTTCACCCTCTCTTACACTGGTTGTTGAATTAAGCTTCACAGTCAAAAAGCCTAACTCTCCAGGTTGTTTCTAATCCATGCAGTGAACTAAGCCCATGAATTCTGAGGCTCCCGCACATAGGCAGCATCACTTTGCAATCCTTTCTGGAAAGCCTGATAAAGATGAAATGAGCAGCAGTATAAAACTGCATATAATACCCATTCCAACACAGAGGCCAAGAATGGAAACATCCGGGGACACAGCTGGATGGGTAGAGAGGTCCTGTGCTTTCACTGTGCTAGAAACTCAAAGATGAAGGCGCTGATGTAGCTTGTATAAAGATGCAGGCAGAGCTGTGTAGGAGACTGAGGTTTGAGAAGGAGATGATGGAAAACAGTGGTGCACAGAAGGAGCACCCAGCGAATGCACTGGATTGACAGTTGTGTAAAGAGATTAGTACAATGACAGCATCCTGGGGGTTGAATTTAATCCTTCCACCAGATTCTAGAGTGATTTGTAGCTATTGCCTGAGCAAGACAAGGGAATTGTCAAAGTAACTTCAAACAGGAAGAGCAGTGAAGACTCACTGGGATGGATGTTTGCAGGGCAATATCCTTTGGGATCAGACTTGTGTTCAAGCACATCAAAAGATGGGCAAAAGGAATTCTTGCCAAGCATCTCATCAAAGCAACAGCAGCCTCCCAAAGGCACTGGTCCCAGGTTACCCCATGGAGCAAGTCCTGTGTAAAACCAAAAGGGAAGCAGCTGTGGATGCAGAGCCCTGCTCACACATCCAGCAGAGCTTCCACAAGCAGGAGGAAACCCCACTGGCTCAGGGGCGTCAGCAGCTTTCCCCCACACTTCTGCTTGGGGAAGTGGGTACCCAATGCTTCATGGCAAGCTCACAAGGGTTTTAGTGATGCTATTATAAAAGTACTTGATTTAGAAGAGGCCATGTTGCTGGACAAGTTAATGCCATGGGGAACATGACACATTTATGGCATCTTATAGCAAAAAGAACACAGCTAAGCATACAGTGAATTTTGAAAGCTTTGTAGGAGCCCCATAAATGCTTCTCTGTACTGATGAGGTGAGAACATGGAGCTCTGTGCCCCACCAGTAGCCACAGGTTCCTTTCCATTTCACTCTTTAACCAATTACACATTCACTACCACTTTAAACCCTCTGCTGCACCTTTGGCTCTTGTGACATTTTCAATCCACACTATCCTCTTCCAGACATGAAACCTCCACAACAACCAAGCAGGCAGTAAGCAGAGCCTCACAGGAAAAGCAAGAAGCAGATGTTTCTCCTGGAGGCATGTTCTCCCTAATCCTTGCATCAGGGCGAAGTGACTTGGCTTTGATAGAAGAATGAGTCCCTGGCAGAGCAAAACAGAGGACTGAGGTAACCTAATTCCTATCGGTTTACTCCAAAATGTTAACCTGTGCTCCCTCCTAATCCAATTTGCTGTGGGATATCCAGGCTTATTACAAACCAGTCTCCCTTTCCTACCTGCCCTGGAAGGTGCAGCAGAGCCAGTGCTCAGGGCTGGAGGTCAGTGCCTGAGGATGAGCAGAGAGCACCTTTTTGAGGGTGCTGCTGTTGGCAGGGGACCCCTGCCTGCCCTGCATCCCATTAGGGCAGCATCATTAACATGCTAGGACAAATGGTTTCAAACACACGGTGTCAATGTTGTGACAAAGGGTCTGTCCAAAGTTAAACCCATGGGGTTTCACATTCATCAAAAGCAGCCTGCTCTTGGCTTGTACCAAACACCCACCCCATGTGAACGTCACAGACCTGGAGGGGTGTTCTGACTGTTTGCTGACCTGCAAAAGAGCTCGGTGTGGATGAGAAGTCCTCCTGCAGCACAGGGCTTGGATCAATGGGCTGTGCCCTTCATTGCCATTCCAGGATGTCCTCAAGACAGCAGCTTCTGCTCTGAAAAGGAAAGAGAGTTGCAGAGAAATCAGGCATGGGGCTGAGCATGCACAGGTACAGGGGCATGGAGGGTAATACGTCTCTAAGGGCAAGGAAAGCATTCAGCCTGCTACCGAATTCTCTCTATTTAATAGAATCATAGAATAGTTGGGGTTGGAAAGGACCTTAAGATCATCCAGTTCCAACCCCCTTGCCATAACCAGGGACACCTCACACTAAACCATGCCACCCAAGGCTTCATCCAACCTGGCCTTGAACACTGCCAGAGATGGAGCACTCACAACCTCCCTGGCCAACCCATTCCAGTGCCTCAGCACCCTCACAGCAAAGAATTTCTTCCTTAGATCCAATCTAAACCTCTCCTGTTTCAGTTTGAACCCGTTACCCCTTGTCCTGTCACTGCAGTCCCTAATGAAGAGTCCCTCCCCAGCATCCCTATAGGCCCCCTTCAGATACTGCAAGGCTGCTCTGAGGTCTCCACGCAGCCTTCTCTTCCCCAAGCTGAACAGCCCCAACTTTCCCAGCCTCCCTTCATACAGGAGATGCTCCAGTCCCTGCTCATCCTCGTGGCCTCCTCTGGCCTTGTTCCAACAGCTCCATGTCTTTTTGATGTTGAGGACACCAGAACTGCACACGATGCTCCATATTTGCAGATCTGTTTTATTTACTGGGGGTCTCACACAGTTCAGGAGCACACAGAAGGGTTCATTTGGTTTCCTAGGCAGTGCCACGCTGCGTATGAAGTGTTGCATATGCAGNTTTTTGATGTTGAGGACACCAGAACTGCACACGATGCTCCATATTTGCAGATCTGTTTTATTTACTGGGGGTCTCACACAGTTCAGGAGCACACAGAAGGGTTCATTTGGTTTCCTAGGCAGTGCCACGCTGCGTATGAAGTGTTGCATATGCAGGCAGGATTAAAAGGTTTCACTCCATCGGAAAGGTGAGTTACATTTGATGGTATTCAAAGGGGGCATAAAACACTGGGATGGGAGGAAAATAATTGCCCCTAGGTTGAAAGGAGAGGGAAGTTTATGATCTCTCATGGTTAACTCACAGCCTTTTATGCTTTCTGGGTGTTAATGTAAAATCAGCTACACTCCTGCCTATTAATCTCCAGCAAGATACTTCTAACTATGAATCCAAGGGTCTTTGTTCTGTTCAGGTTCTTTTACTTGCACATCTCCGAGTGTAAGTTCACTTGAAGTTCACTTCCAGAGTAAAGGGCAAACCTGTCCCTTTGCTTCAATTTGCCTCAGGAAACCCTATCTTATCAGTGCAGCAGAATACAAGCATGGGTACATAGCCTGGGGCTTTACCCTTTTGGCAGGTTCTCCCTCATGTGCACACATAATTCAACCCAGAGAAGCTCTCACAGTGATGCTGTTCTGTGTTGTAGCACACAGCCTGGCCCGCTGGGGTAGGCATGTGGGCATTAGACATGAAAAGCTGCAGAGAACATGGTCTAGTGGGAGGTGTCCCTGCCTGTGGCAGGGGTTGGAACTGGATGAGCTTTAAGGTCCTTTCCAACCTAAATCATTCCATGATTCTATGAAAACAAGACATTCTCCCTAAGGACCATTTGCAGGGATGCGCTGAGGTTTCTCCCCATGCTGGGAACACTCTAACCCCCAAACCTGCACTTCCCAAGGGTGCTCACTGCAGCAGGAGGCCAAGTCCAGTGTGGATCAAGCTCAGGCTGTTAAATCAGGGCATTTCTATCCAAACCTACTCAGGACGCTGCGGAACAACAGAGGGAATAATGCCATTTCTAGCACAAAGACAACCTTTATCTGCAGAGAGGTTTTGCTGCTCTTTAAAGAGCAGCCAAGAGCAGCGTGTGCTCTCCGGTCCCCCCCCCACCAGCCCGGAGCAGCAGGAGGTGCCGCACTAGGCTGCCAAATCTGCTCCTCACATCCACAGAGGCACCACCACAAACCACCCCCAAACCACCCCCTGCGTGTGCCTGTAATCTTGTCTAAACTCACCCTTGAAGCCCATGGGCAATGTAGGCTCCCCCTCCCACCCCTCCAAAACGCAGTGCACACAAACCCCCTCTTCATTGCATTCAAAAGAAGGAATAGATCTGAAAGCCCTGATGCAGAAGAGCACACTTCCCTCTTTGTGCATGGGGAGCATCAACTGGAAAGAAGCCAAGCAATTACTGAGCCCTAAAAGGAGAAAACCAACAAAGTTGTTATGGTGAAGAATTACAAACCAAGGCTGGAAGAGATTTCCATTAAAAAATACATAGACAAAACCAAACAAGAGCATCACAGCTACAGCAAAGCACCCAGAGAGAAAGAATGGTCATCCCCCAGCAGTGCCATGGATGGCTATAAATGAATTCCCCTTCATGTCCTGCACAACGCATGCCTGCTGTCCTGGGTTCAGCAGTT